>PVJS01040341.1:0-18490 GCA_004027185.1 Glis glis
ATTCAGTGATAATAGTTAAAGGTCTGGCTTCTGCCCCTCGCCAACACACACACACACACACACACACACACACACACACACACACACACCAGAGAGAGCACTCTGTAAAACCTTTCTTCTAAAGTCCTAAACCTAAAGTTTTCTTGTAGCCTTTTTCATCAACATAATTACATAATATTTATTCAATCCTCATCTGCCAATTGTAGATCCACATTCAAATAAGAAAAGCATAAGAAGAAAAAAATTCTCAGGAAACTTGCACTAAGTAGTAGAATTAAAATTGGAAAAATGAGCTGGGCGTGGTGGTGCACGATTGTAATCCAAGTACTTGGGAGGCAGACACAGGAGGATTGCAGGTTTGCAGCCAGCCTCAGCAACTTAGTGAGTCCTTCTGCAACCTAGTGAGATCCTGTTTCAAAATAAAAATTAAAATAGGGATGGGGGTGTAGCTTGGAGGTAGAAGGCCCCTGAGTTCCATCCCCAGTACCATAAAAAAAAGGAAAAATGAAAACCAACTTAAGTCCTTGTAGCTCCTCAGACCCCACATAGATGGGAATCACACACTTTTATACTCTATACATTGACCATAGCTAAGGCAAACTGCAGTGCCCTCTTTTAACAGAGAAGTATTGTTCTTCACCGAGTGCAATGTACCTATTTGATTTTCCCAAAGCATTTGAAATGGTTCCACACAGAATTCTCAGGAGAATTCTATGCATATGGATTAGATGGAAGGAGAAAAGTATAATATGGGTAAAAGTCAGTTAAATGTATCGATCACCGACAACTTATTAATAGTTTGGTGTCAAAATAGAAGCAGCTATTGCACACAGTTCATAAGGAACCATCCCGGGGCCAACCCTGCTCCCTATTATCTATTGATAGCTCTGAGGATCCGGTGATGAATGCACTAATCAATCTGGGGAATATGCAGCTCTGGGAGACACTGCTAATGCTTTGGACGACAATATTAAAATTCAGGATGATCTTGTTGAACTGAAGAAATAAGCCAAAATCAATAGAGTCAGCACACACAGTTCTGCCAGGTGTTTCAAATCAGGATTTAGAAGCCCTCAGACAGAAAGCAGGACCACGCTGGCAGGCAAAATCCAGCTGGTAAAGCTATCCAGCTGTCTCCCTCTCCTCCCTCTCAGCCACAAGGATATCTAGACAGATATTTAGGACTGACATCGACACATGACTTCACTCCACTACCTACAGCTTCTCAAATCTTTTCCCCAGAGTCCTGCGATGAGGGGAGGAGATGATGGATTTCAGTTGGTGTGACTAGTGGAGAAAGAGCAACACTAACAAATATAGACTAGAACACCAAATCTGAACCAGGACAAAAAAAAAAAAAAGGAACACCTAAAGGTTTGTAGGTAGGGCCGGGCATGGTGGCGCACGCTTGTAATCCCAGTACTTTGGGAGGCAGAGACTGGAGGATCCGGGTTTGCAGCCAGCCTCAGCTCTCTCTCTGTCTCTCTCTTTCTCTCTCCTTAGTGAGACCCGATTTCAAAATAAAGTATAAAAATAGGGCCGGGGATGTAGCGTGGAGGTAGAACGCCCCTGGGTTCAATCCCCGGTACCGCAAAAAAATTAAAAAATTAAAAAAGTAAAGGTTTGTAGGTAGGACTATAATGACCTTTTTCTAGGCATGTCATTATGTCTGCCTGACATTTTAAAACAGAGGGGATGAAGATCAAGTTTCTCTAACAATCTTGCATTTACTTGCCCAAACCCTGGAAAAGCTAAGACTTTTAAAAACTTAAGTCCATCTTTTTTTTCAACTGCAACCCTTTCCTGGAGTCATCCTTAGTGACGTTTATTTTCTTGCCCCCCCCATCAGTCAGTCAACAACCAAGCCCTGCTACTTTCACCTTCTTTGTCCTGTTCTTTCATCTGCATTCTCTCACCTGCCATCCTAGTTAAGTCTTCATCACTCTTTGCCTAGACTATAGCAGAAGCCCTAGGAGGCCTCTTTGTCTCTCTATTCCTGTGGATCCACCCATTCTTCACAGTTATTGAAGTGAGCCAGTGAAAATACAAATCTGATGTTTAGCCTCCCTTGTTTACAGCATTTCAGTACCTTCAGTACCCACAGAGTGAGGTCCGCATCCTCCAATGTGTCATACAAAGGCCTTCAGTGGTTTTTCTACCAGGAGCCTCACATTTCTAGAGGTCTTAGTATCTGGGTGGTGCTACTATCATTGTGTGCCCAGGGGCCAGGGATGACAAACGCCCTGCAGTACTCAAGAAAACCTGCACAATAAGTTGTCCTACCCAAATTGCCTGTGGTACCACTATTGAGAAGAGCTCCTTGGGCTCCTGCTTACTTCTCCAGCCTTCTAGTTCACTCTTCTCCCTTGCAGCCACCTAAGTCTTCTTCCCCAACACAACCCATGTTTTTTCTTGCCTGTATACCTTAACTCTTGCTTCTGTGTCTTGATTAATTCTGACACCTGGAATGACTTTCTCCACTTCACTAACGCGTCTTTTAAGCTTCAGCTCACAAATAGGTGTGACGATGAAGCATCCACACACACTCAGTCCAGCGAAGATACTTCCTGATAACACGATGGTGCTTTCTAATTGTGATATACTCTACACTCAGCACTTTGCTTTCTAACCACTGGTTTTATCCTTCTACGCTAGTAGAGTCTTTCAGGGCATAAACTGTAAGCACTTAATAGATCTTATGTTGACATAGGAATTTGAGGGAAGGGGGGATGACTGGGTGAGATCAAGAACTTTTCTGACGCCCATAGTGTGGGTGACAAACACAGGAATTATTTTACAGCTCAGGGAGCAATTGAGGTCACAGTTTCAGACGAGGCCATTTGCCTTTAGTTCCAGCATTCTACACTGTACCAGTCACTCTCTTTCCTTAATCTACAGTCTCTAAACAACTCATTGAAAGGTGCCAGACAGCAGCCTGCATGACGTTCCACTCACCCATGTCGAGGACTGCGGGTCACGAAGAGCGATTTGACAGGCATTTCTACTTGGCAACTCTGTGTCCAGTCTGCTCAAGAACTCAGCAGTTTTGCTGCCAGAAACACAAATAGGTGTCAGTGTCTTCATGAAAACGGAGATACTATTGTTTATTGTGCCTTTGGATATGAGCCTAGATTTTTATTGGGTGACGACTGAAAGCATCCTAGGGAGAACAAAAGGTTAGGTGGAGAACAAGGTGCAACAGAAAATCAGAACAAAATGTTACTACAAGATTGCATTCTAGAAGAACATTAGTTTGAAAAATATAAAACTAGGTTTGTGAAATGTGAACCTATGATTTCATATTGTACACTCTATGTTACTGACATGGAGATAAACCCTCTCTCAGATTCCACAGTACGGGGCCTAATTTCCTATGTGATCATTTAAAGTTCAACCCCAGACTCCAGTTTAAAGCTGTGGAACATTAATCCCTACAACATCTCATTTCACATTTCATCATCATCTCATGTCTCCAGGCTCCTCATCTCTCTTATGGCTTTGACTCCCTATAGGATCCATGGACTCTAATCCAGCAGTTCCTTCCCATTTATTGTGATTCTGGAAGCAGAAATAGACCCTCTGTCTCCAGACACAAACACACACACACATATCTACTCATTTGACTCAAAAGAGATGATGAACCTCCTTTTACAGAGATAAAAAAAAAAAGTGTAGCCAGGCATGGTGGCACATGCCTATAATCCTGGTACTTGAGAGGCTGAAACAGAGGATCAGTTTTGAGGTCTGCTTTAGCAACTTAGAAAGACCTGCAGCAACCTAGCAAAACTCTTCCAAAAATAAAAAAAAATAGGGCTAGGGGTGTAGCTCAGAGGTAGACTGCCCCTGGGTTCAATCTCCAGTACCAAAAAAAAAAAAGATGTGGCTGATTCAGTTCTGTATTTCTGACATCTCTTTTTAGTTCTGAAAGGTTGACCTAGAAATGTCCTCAGTTTTAATGAGAAGATTTTTTGCTTTTCTGTTAATTCAAACCACAACATCAATTTCTCCTCTCATTTATGTCTAGCATACAATATTGGATTTACTTCCTAGTTTCTTCTTCAATGACTGCTCCATTTTGCCTACCTTGGATTAATTTCTTCTCCTTTGTCCTTTTCCCATGCAATTTGTGAATTTTTACTTCTTATTCCACATTTACAAACAAATACCTCTTTGATGTTGGATGTATATTGCACCAGACTCTTGCAGCCTGCTCCCATCCTCCTCCTTCCCAGCCTCCTCCACATCCTGCTATTTCTCCATAATATTTTAGGTCTAATGTTAAGATCTGAGACATCAAGTACTTAGAACATGGGCATCAAAGGAAATACAAAGGGTCTGATAAGAACCGATGTCATACAGTGACACTGGAAAAATCAACACGAATTAGAAATTATACAGACACCAACATCACACTGAACAATTAGGTAGAACATGGCCTTTGAGTGAGGTCAGAAGGTTGATCTGGGAAAGGAAGAACTAAAAGTGAAGCAAAAGACAAAACCCTGGGCAATGCAAGACTTCAGCAGTTGAGACAAATAGCCTTTCCATTTGTCTAGAATTACTTATCTCACTCAGCATAAGACAAGGAGACTAATGAAGTCGCACAGCCTGGAAGCTGCCCCACTGTCTGGGGCTTCAGGAAGTCATCAGTCAAAAGTGTAAAAGGAAGAGAGCTGCTAGAAGTTTGGATGAGATTTCTGAATATCCTTAGCTGAGTGCAGACCATGGGAGAAAGCAGTGAAAAAGAAACACCATGCTAAGCAAGGATGGGATTTCAGACCAAGCAGACTGGTGACCCCTCAGTATATGCCCACCACTGCTTCTTCTCTGCCAATGCCAAGCAAAGAGCTGGCCAGGTACAGAGCCACCAACCAGGCTGTCCCACCCAGGTTGCAAGAATAAAGCATAGTGACAAGGCCACAGGACTGCCATAGGAATACAAGTATGGAACTATGGGGAATGTAGTTCCTAGTGATTATCTATACAAATAAGGAAGGTCTAGGGTTACTAAGCTAAGTGGTATGTTTCTATTGTTAGCATAGTACCTAGTATATAATAGACTTTGCATATATTGACTAAATTGAATTGGGTTCTCTGTAGATAATTGCAGTCATAAGTAATAAAAATAAAATACAGAACCTCAAGGAGCAAACAGAAAAGTGGCCTTGTGGGGAGTCCAACTAGACTAGGAATCTGGACTTTAGCACCATGAGCCACCTTTTCCTTCAGGTTTCTTGTGACTTTTCTACTTATTGGAGGGAAGTGATATTCTTATACTTTATCACTCTTACCCAAGAATAAATAAAGGATAACTTCTTTCATTCTCCATAGAGCAACTGGTTAGATTGGCTTTGGAGATTTGGTTTACATTTTCCAACTTTGGTCTTCAAGGATCCTTCATGCTTGTTCTTTGGGGATGCCTGTGGCTTATGCTACAAGGCCTCTTCAGGCTTGCCTCTCCTCAACATAACACAGATGTAGCAGGGACACTAAATGTTCACCAAAATTTAAGTTCTCTTTGGATCCTGGTCATTGTATCCACAACTTGACTACATTTTCTAGCCTTCTTTACAGCTAAGGCCAGCAATAGGATTGAGTCTTGACCAAGGAGTGTGATTAGAAGAGACACACACCACTTCTAGGACTAACATTATAAACTTCCCAGGCATGTGCTTCCATACATTTCTCCCCCTTCTGGTTACATGGAATGGAGACAACCTGCATGGGAGCTTTGGAAATTACACATAGAAGGTGGCAGAGACTCTGTTCATTTTGGTCCTTGAGTACCTGATTGGAGGGGAGCTTTCTTACAAACCTGTTCACCTACTTCTTAAATGATCAAGGAAAAAACATATAGTACTCAAGCACTATATATCTTGGGGCCTGTTTATTTTAGCAACTAGCCTACCCTGATAATATAACAAAAAGTAGTGTATTTAAAAAAACAGTTCTCAATTTAGGTGAGCAATTCCAAAACTATATAAGAAGAAGTCAAGAAGAGAAAAAAATTCTCAAGGATTCCATTTGTCTGCATAGTCATTCAGAACTTTAGAATGGGAAGGGGAAGGTGGAAAATGGGGGGAATTTTCTCATCTTTGAGATGTCTTTTGTCAGGTAGAGGAACTACCTAGACCAAGAGTATAAAAGTTTGCACTAATTTATCCTAAAACCATTAGGATCTTGTTTAGTTTGAAGATCGGTAGGTATATGAAGAAACTTCACTGTGAGAAAATTAGAGAAGGAAAAGAATGTGGTTTGTTATATTGCGGTGTGATAGGAGATTTAAAATCTGTCACTGGACCTTCATCAATAACAAAATTTGACATTTGTGAAAGGACAAAAAAAAAAAAAGCAGGAGAGGCCACAGAGAGTGAAATGTGTGCCTGTCAGCTTATTTGAATAGCCCAAAACTGCAAAAGATGATTCCTATAAGGTTGTTTGATTTTATAGTTAGAAAACTGAGGGTTTTAATATTTTTAAAATGTGTAAAACAAACCCCCAAATTAACATGCACATGTAGACATTTATGAGTCGGAAGCCTGCCATTCATAACACCAGGGCTACCTGGTTACCCATATCTGCCAATTTTATACCATGACAGGAACAGATAAGGACATTGGTTAAACTACCAATTTTAAAGAGTCACAATTCAGAAGGTACCCTCATTGTAAAATAACTCCAACAAACCTCTCCCCTGGTACTTTTTATGTTTCTGGGAGTGATGGGGCAGTTTCACCTTGCCTTACTTTTGTTAGCTTCCACACAAACTCAAATGACTGCAGCTAACATAAAGGAGTGAGGGGAACAGGAGCTCAGACCCAGTGATAAATGACAACTGCCGCTCAGGGCATGATAGAGACCAGAGAGAGTGTTGGTGATTTTGACAAACTACATAGTGATCTTCCACATGAAGGGGTCAGCAGCTATTTAGCTCCAGACCAACCTGTGCCCATGGTGACACAGGCCAGTAATGCTAGATGTCCCAGTTTTTAATGTTAAAACCAAAATGCTGAAAAACTTTAAGTGAAATAACTTGGCAACTAATAAAAATTTGAAATATTGCAGGCCAACTCTGCTGATCAAAAACAAACACACAAACAAAAACCCCTGAAGTCAGATGTGGCCCAAAGGCCTCCTAGTTGCAACCAACTGATTTTGTTCCTCCCTGTACAGATTTGCATTATTGACAATGTACTTATTAACTGTATGTCCTTTATGTTTTTTAAAGAAATAAACAAGGTTGGATTCTAGTACTGAAGAGGGGACTTGGAAACAGCTATTATGCTACTTCATGTCCACAGCAGAAAGAGAAGGGATAGCATACCATATTTCATATTTATACCAAATTCTAAGGTATGTCACTTCATTTACAGTTTATAACTCTATATATTTTTGTTAACATATGAAAAGCAAACACTAGACATAAGATGAAAAGACAAGCTATAGAAAATATTTATAACCCAGGAAAACATAATAAAAGGATTATTGTGCAAAATATATAAAGTACACTAAACAAATCAAATTACAAAAGGATAAATAACCCAATAGAAGAGTGGGCAAAAGACAGAAACACACAGTTCACCTAAGAAACACAATAACAATATTAAAAAGAGCGACAATAACTTAGGGCTTATGTAATGTTTATTATATGTCAGGCCCTATTGTAAGCACTTTACATTTTAACTTCATGACAACCTTGCAAGAGTTCCACTCTTATCTCCAGTTTATAGAAGTAACTTGCTCAAGGTCACACAGCTATTAAAAGTCAAAATCTGGACTCAGACTCAAGCAGCCTGGCTCCAGAGGCCATGCTTTTAGCCACTACACTTGAATGCTTTTCATGAGCAATTCCCATGTGAAAAGATGTTCAATCTCTCTAATAATTGCCAGTATGACAATTAAAACAAGATACCATTATACACCTGCAAGATTGACCAAAAAAATATTAAAAAGCATGATAATCTTGTCATATATGACAGAGGGTGTCTGGCAGAACCAGTCCTCTTGTGGGAGAGAAAATTAGTCTTAGTACTTTAGAGAGCACTTTGACAGTGCCTGGTAGAGGTGAAGATGTGCACAAACTCTAAGTGTTTACACTAGAGAAACATAAGAGGTAGAGGCAGAGGTAAATAAGGAGAACAGAGGAAGGACATATAATCTAGCACCATTTGTAAGAGTCCCAGAGAGATAGAGAAAAGAAAGATAAAGAGAGCAAGAAAAAGTGGGAGGAAGAAAAGGGAAGGAGGAAGAAGGGAACGAGTCAATATACATCATGAATCAATATGGTTAAGTCTCAAGACAATGTCCATAGTGGCACACACCTGTAATCCTAGCACTTAGGAGGCTGAACAGGAGGATCGAGGCCAGTGAAGAACTGCAGCAACTTAGTGACACCCTTTAAAAAATAAATTGGAAAAAAAAAAAGACTTGTTCTGGGCCGGGCGTGGTGGCACACGCTTGTAATCCCAGTACTTTGGGAGGTGGATACCGGAGGATCCGGGTTCACGGCCAGCCTCAGCTCTCTCTCTCTCTCTCTGCCTGTCTCTCTCTCTCTCTCTCTCTCTCTCTCTCTCTCTCTCTCTACTTAGTGAGGCCCTCCGCAACTTCGTGAGACCCAGTTTCAAAATAAAGTATAAAAAATAGGGCCGGGGGTGTAGCGCGGAGGTAGAACGCCCCTGGGTTCAATCCCCGGTACCGCAAAAAAAAAAAAAAGACTTGTTCTACTGTTGGACTTAGTCGGTCATATCTACTTTACAAAACAAGATCATCATGCAATGCACAAATTACCAAATGCCCACCCCTCTAACTAAGCAAATAACTGATACTTCTTTACCAATTACAGCTTCATCCTCATTTTAGTCTGTCCTTCCTATAGATAAGATTTATTGAGAAACCCAATCATAAAATTGTACCCACTTTCTGGCAGTATCCAATCTAAGGCAACCCCCTGCTTCCTTAGACCCTTCTCCTAAATTACCCAACCAAAGCCCAAATCCTGTAACAGATTCTTTCTAACACTTTCTTACTGAGATACCCCACTGTTTCCCATGGTGTGTATTCTCCTTTGCTATAACAATAAACCCAACTTGTTGCATAATAGGTGTGTCCCTGGTGGTTTTGCCTGAGGCCATTGACAGACGTTATATACCAGAACAGTGGTTACTGCTCCAGAAAGAAGGAAAAGGAAGGGATGGGAGCGAAAGGATAAAACTTTATCAGTCTCTGCAATATTTAATATTTTTAAAATTAACCATTAAATATAAGTGGAATCTTAATAGTGTGACCTTAGTTGGTTGATACATATTTTCTGAGTATTTGAAATGTTTCTTAAAGACAGAAAAAGTACGCACACTTTGGTGGTGTTTACTAGGGAAAGACTTGGCAGGTGCTATTCTGGATTTCCTAGGACAATAGCTTTTAGAATGCCAGTAGGAAGATCTGTGCGGGGCCTGCTACCCTACACTCATGAGTGGTGCTTCTTAGAAATTACTGGACTCGAGCGCTGGACTTCCCAGCATGTCTGGAGTGGAATCCGGGAATCTGTTTCTTAAAAGCACCCCTGGTGATCTTAAGAACTACTATAGTACTACAGATAGATATTTAATATGCATAATTATCTTAGGTCCACATGATTCAGACTTATGAATAATTCATGTCATATAATACATTTGGAAACAAAATCTCAGTGTGTTTTGGGAACTGTCTCTATAAGTGCTGTCTAGCAATACATTCTGCCTGTACTTTGCAGCAGCTTTACAAGCCTGACCTTTGCCACCAGGGGGTTAGATGAGTAAGTAATCACTCTTAACTTCACACATGCATTCATGCAGGCAACAAATATTTCCTGAGTCTCTGCTCTGCACTTAGCAATATGGGTTAGAGGACAATTGAAGAAGGTATTATTTTGCCTGAGTCAGTTTCATATAGCTGAGTATGAACAAAAGACATTCATATACCTGCTTATATACACTCACAGAGTCTAGGTAAGTAAGAGGGTGGGAGAAAATGTCCTGGGGTAGATATACAAATCTTCTATATAAGAGATGAAACAAAATGTGAGTAGTAATGTTGGAAGAGTTATAGTTTTTACTTAATCATAGTACTCAAACTATCTCTACTTTAAACAATTCTTTCCCCTTGTTTAACTGGTCTTTAATACCTAAACTGCTCATCAAAATAGTGATATATGAATAATGTGTGATTCAGAAAATAGAAAGAAGCCAGGCGTGGTGACACACACTTGTAATCCCAGTACTTGGGAGGCTGAAACAGGAAGATCGTAGGTTCATGGCCAGCCTCAGCTACTTAGTGAGGCCCTCCGCAACTTAGCGAGACCCTGTTTCAAAATAAAGAATAAAAAATAGGGCTGAGGGTGGAGCTCAGAGGCAGAATGCCTCTGGGTTCAATCCCCAGTACCGCAAAAAACAAAAATAAATAAATAAATAACTTTAGCCAGGCGAGGTGGCACACGCTTGTAATCCCAGTACTTGGGAAGCTGAGACCAGAGGATCCGGGTTCACAGCCAGCTTCAGCTACTTAGTGAGACCCTGTTTCAAAAATAAAGACTAAAAAAATAGGGCTGGAGGTGTAGATTGGAGGTAGAATGCCCATGGGTTCAATCCCCAGTACTGCAAAAAAAAAATGAAAATAGAAATAGAAGTTTAGAATAAAAAGTGAAGGTATGCTTAACACTCCTCTCAACATTACCCTTTTCCCCAAAAGTCAACACCATGAATTATATCACATATATCCTTCTGGACTATTTTCCATGAATTGATAAAATATTTGCTTAGGATGATATACAAATGAATAGTGGTTTACTTTGGGGAAGGGAAATGAAGACAAAGCAGAGACTGCAGCTCTTCTCTAAATGTGTTTCTCTACTTCTTGGACATAGAGTTAGACTACATTTCCCAGCTCCCATGCAATTAGCTGTGGCCACAGAGCTGAGCTCTGGGCGATGAAATGTGAGCAAACATATGGACCAGGCCTGAAGTGACACTCATCTGTAAGCTCTCACATGGCTCTTAATACTCGTTCCTCCTTCCGTCTGAGAGTGGCACCCAAAGTGAGCTTGGAAGGCACTTGCTAAGGATGCCAGAGGCACGATTCTCTTGAGTCTCCTAAAGCTGAGGGACAAAAGCTAAACTGCTGACTTATATGCCAGCCACACCACAAGAAAGACATACACTTCTTGTTCTTTAAATTTTTGGTGTCCATTTTTTTAACCATAGCTTGTCCTAGCCTGAACAGAGATCCCCCCCCTTAAATGGGATACTATAATATTTTGTTCTAAAAATTCATTTACTTATTTATTTATTGCGGTACTAGGGATTGAACTCAGAGGCATTCTACCTCCAAGCTACAACCCCAGCCCTATTTTTCTATTCTTTATTTTGAAACAGGGTCTCACTAAATTGCAAAGAGCCTCCCTAAGTAGCTGAGGCTGGCTGCAAACCTACGATCCTCCTGTCTCAGCCTCCTCCCAAGTACTGGGATTACAAGCGTGCGCCACCATGCCCACCTTTATTTTTTAAATTTAACATAATCCTTCAACTTTTTCCATGTTAATATCAATATATCTAACTTATTCCTTTTGGCCACTAAAAATCATTCTATAATATCGATATTATATAATACATTGAACATTCTTACTAATGGATATGTTGTTCCAGTAAACATCCTGGTATCTATATTTTGTGCACGTAAATATTTTTCTAGGATATATAACTAAAAATAGAATCCTTTTCTATTATAAGTTCCTATAAACAGATATGCATGCTTAAATCATGCTTAATAGTGCCAAGGTACTCTATGCAAATTTATATTCCCACCAAAAATTAATGGTATGAAAGTAGCAATTTAGAACCACAGTCTACCCCTTTTAAGTACTCATCCCATTCATCCTATTTATCTCAGTCACCTCAAAGTGTCTCAGCCTCACCCACTGCCATAGTTTGTATATTAAATGTCTTCCAAAGGCCCATGCGTTAAAGTCTTGGTCCTCAGGGTGGCACTATTGGGAGGTGGTAGAAACTTTGAGAGATAAGGGCTCATGAGAGGTCCTTAGGTCATTGGGGGTATGCCACTGAGAGTGATTGTGGGATCCTAGACTCTTCCTTTTTCTCTCTTTTGCCTCCTGACCATAGGTGAGCAGTTTTACTCTGCCACACACTCCTGCCAAGATATGCTGCCTCACCACAGGCCCAAAGCAATGGGACCAATTGATCATGGACTGGAACCTCCAAAACTGAGAGCCAAAATAAACCTTTTCTCTTTATAAGTTGATTATCTCAGGTATTTTGTTATAATATGGAAAGCTGACTAACATACCCACCATCACTCAATCCCACACTGCCCTGTATATCTGCCACGTAAGCTCCCACACCTCCATCTAGTCTCCCAAACCTTTCCACAGTGACAACAAACTCATAACCTTTAATCAAAAGCCAACAACTTTATATCTTTAACCTCATGTCAGAAATTCTCCCTCCAATACAAAATCACTACTAGGCAAACACCAAGGTAAAAACAAAGAACAACAACAACAACAAAAAAATACTGCTGATGACAAGATCCTCCCATGGATGCTATAATTGGTGGTCAAAAGTTAGAGGCTAATACGATATTACTATAATCTTAAAACATCTGCCTCAAGATATATACCTGTTACAAAGGGAAAAGTAGCAACTTTACAGTGGAGACCACCTAAACCCAATGATCCAAGTAACCAAATGGTCACCGGTGGTAGAATACTGACATCATCTGTCATCCTATTCATCGTATTTGATGCACCAACAATACATGACATCACTTCTGTGGAGTTTTTTTTTAATACATAACCTTGATATACTCATGAGAAAACATCAGACAAATCCAAACTAGAGGATATTCTATAAAGTAACTAGCCAGTACCCACTAAAAGTGTTAAGGTCATGAAAGATAAGGGGGAAAAGAGGTACTGTCACAGACTGGAGGAAATTAAGGAATCATGATGACTTTATGTTTTATGTGATCTTGCATTGGATCCTGACACAGAAAAGGAGTAAGAGAAATTGGAGAAAACTGATGAAATCTGAATAATGTCTGCAAGTTTAGTTAATAGTATTGTACCAATGTTAATTTCCTGGTGTTGATAATTGTACTATAGGTATGGAAGATAGTAACATGAGATGAAAGTTTTACTGGAAAGTCTATTCCTTTTGTACCTTTTCTCTAAGTTGAAAATTATTTCAAAATCAAAAGGGAAAAAGAAGTCTGCCTAACTTTTCTTCATTACCTGAATCTTGACTATATCTTGAGAAAGTGCTTCCCTGCTGAGTCCCCTAAATAGAGCTATTTTATTTCTCAAATACATATTCCTCAGTGCCTGAAGGTGAAGCAAGCATCCTCTTTGCTCCCTATGCTACTTCCGGACCATTACTTCTCTCTACCATTTGCAAAAAACATCCTCTCCTGTAGTGCTCTTGACATCAGAATACACTGTTCTCATCGCCATTGTCACTCTTCAGTCTTCTGGTCAACCAGCTCTCCTTTAAGACTTTGGCCTTCCTTCCTATATTGACTCCCATCATCAGCATAGATATCCTACACATTTTCCTCACCTCGCATCCCCATAAGCTCTGTTTCTTAACTTTCTCACCTCTAGTAACATTCTCTACTCTACCCCAGCCACACTCCTAGTGTCATACCCAGGCATCCTTGCCACTGATAAATGTACTCTCCCCAAACTATCAAATGACAAATCCCACTCTCAGATACAATATTCTATCATCCCATGCTTTTTTTAAAAAACATTCTCACTACAATAACTTTCTGAAACCATTGCTTTCCCCTCTTTCTCACCATCAGCTCCCACTGATTTTTACTTTTTTTGTTTGTGGTACTGAGAATTGAACCCAGGGACATTCTACCTCTGAGCTCCACCCTCAGCTCTATTTTTTATTCTTTATTTTGAAACAGGCTCTGGCTAAGTTGCAGAGGGCCTCGCTAAATAGCTGAGGCTGGCCGCGAACCTGCGATCCTCCTGTCTCAATCTCCCAAGTACTGGGATTACAAGTGTGCGTCACCACACCCGGCTCTGATTTTTACTTCTTATGTAAGCTTAGATACCATAGTCCATTTAAAATTTTATTTTCTCCTTTAAAATACCTTTACGTTTCTTCCTCCTCTCTTTCTTCCTTCATGTTAATCTGGAAAAAATCCTGAACCCCGATAAAGACAACCATCTGCTTTCTCTGGGTCTGTACCAGATCAGGTGAATTAAACCTGGAAAAAGTACTACCTCAGGTATTTTGGGATAGGAGGTATGAAGGAGGACTTAGAAGTAAGGTACACTCGCTTCACATGAAATTCATAAATTGGTTTATTCAGTAATTTTACTCCATCTCTTTCAGGAATTCTTCTCAACATTCTATCCTACACTTAACTCTCAGCTGAAAACCTCATGCTTCATTGAGAATAGAGAAATAATAAGTCTTTCATCTTCCCCAACACCAAATCTTCAAATCTCCTATATCTGCATCTTTCCTCCTTTAAAAAAAAAAAATCTTTTAGTCGGGTGTGGTGGTACACGCTTGTAATCCCAGTACTTGGGAGGCTAAGACAGGAAGATCGCAGGTTTGTGGACAGCCTTAGCTATTTAGTGAGGCCCTCCACAACTTAGTGAGACCCTGTTTCAGAATAAAGAATAAAAAATAGTAGCTTTAGTAGCTTAAAATAGTAGCTTTAGTAGTTTTAGTAGCTTAATGGTAGAATGCTTGCCTAGAATGCATGAAGCACTAGGTTTACTCCCCATTACTGCCAAAAAACAATCTTTTTAACAGAATACTTCCTCAATTTTAACAGAAAAACTCTATTTTTAATCATAGGTTAATCCATTATATATGTTCCATTATATATGATTATATATGTTCAGGAACCTATCCATATTTACCTTCTCAAGGACTTGATTTCTTTTGTCATATACTTTCTGTCCAGTCTCTCCCCCTTCTACTGGATTTTTTTCCTGTCTTTACACAAATATGTCCAATTTAAGAAAACTCTCCTTTTATCCCACGACCTCATCCTGTTCCTGTTTCATTTCATTGCTCTCCTTCTCAAATTACTCGAGTTCTTGATAAATGCCATTTCTATTTCTATATCTTCATTTACTCTTGAGTCCAAAATAATCAGGCTCCATCCACACTGTCATACCCAAATCATTCTTGTCAGGATCACAAATGACTTCCTTACAGCCGTATCCACTGGTCCTCTCGTTCAACCTTTCAGCAGCAATGGAGGATAGAAGAATCTCTCCATTTGGAAACATGTCTGTCTTGATTTCCATAACGCCACACTCTTGAATAACCCCACCTCTCCTCTCAGTGTTCTTTCACATCTACTTAAACTCTAAATGATGGAGCGAGCTCCTCTGTTCTTGAACCTGGGCCTCTCCTCAAATCCACGATGTTTTAATTGATTTTATCCATGTCTGTGACTTTATATTTATATGCTAATCATTTCTAAATTTCTATCCCCCACGTTTCCTCACAGAGACCAAATACATATGTAAAACTGCCCATCTGATATTGCCCAGGCAAATTAAACATATATACTTTTCTTCCCAAACTTTGCTCCTCTCCTGTTAGTACCCATCTCAGCACATGTCATCACTAAACATCCAGTATGTCAAGTCAGAAACTGGGAGTTATCCTCAATTCTTCCTTCTTCCTCCTCCCCAGCATCAACATGTCCTATTGATTTTCCTTACTATATAGATATGTACTTTTTTCTGGCTCCAGCAGAATCACACTAATCAGAACCACCACCAACTCTTACCTGGACCACTGCAGTAATGTCCACAGTAGGCTCTCCATTTCCACTCAAATATACCTCCTCAAATATATTCTCAACCTAGCAACCAGAGTAACCACTTCTTTAAAATGAAAAAATAAGAAGCTTCTGATGGTTCTCCCTTGGGGCTAGAATAGGCTCCATGCCATGCCCTGTTGCCCACCTTGTCAATCTCATGATCTTTTCTTCTTTTTCCACTTCAAATACGCCAGCTCCTTTCAGGTTATTGAAACACTGTATGCTGATCCCTGGGGGGGGGGGGGACTTTCTTCCTTGGTTCTCATCATGGCTGGGTCCTTCTCATCCTTAAATCTTCAGTTCAAATACCATTTTCTTGGCAAGTCAGGTCTTCTGTATCATGTTAAGGAGATTTTCCCCTCCCCATCCTGTTATTCTGGATCATTGGACCCTATCTCTACTACTATAGTCCTTCATGAGAATTATTACGATCTGTGATCCAATATAGTTCTTTGTCACCTTGCTTATCATCTGAATTTCCACATTTGGAGCTATATTTGCTCTATTCACAATACAGGCCCAGAACCTAGTACAGTGCCTGACACACAGTAGGTGCTCATTACTGAATTAATAAATGAAAGTACCTTTCCTAGAGCTAACTATTATTGATTCATTGATATTTTTGCCCATGTAATAAATAAAATTTATATTTGTGTTTCTCTGAATATTTTGTTGGTTTGTATTTCCTCCCTTTAACTGCCTGCTCAAGTACTTTGCCAATTTTTCTGGATCTGTCTTTTTCTTATTTTGTATGAGTTCTTTGTGAAATTAAGCCTTGATCCATTGTGTCTTAGGCAAATGCTTTTCTCTTGTATTATTACTTACTTGTAAATTTTGTTCATTGTGTCTTCTATCATAAATTTTAAAATGTTTATGTACTTAAATATTTGGTTTTCTTTACTGCTTCTGAGATTTGTGTATTGCTTAGAAAGAAATTTCTACCCTGAAATTATAAAAATCGTCCTTCATTACATTCTAATTGTTATTCAACACAATTTGTCAAACTGTCCATCCTTTTGATACTGGCTTTACAGAACATTTGTATCCATAGCTAAAGTCCTAAGTACTAAATTCCCATATATTCATGGATCTACCTGCAGACTTTCTGTGGCATTCACTGGATCTATTAATATATTTATTACCATGTCATTAACACTGTTATACCTACCATAGCTTTAAAGTTTTTATTCTGTTATCCCAAAATTATTTCAGTTTTGGTTTTAATTTTTTCCCATTAGTCATTTAAAAGGGTATTTAAAAATTTTTAAGTGGATAGACTTTAAAATCTTTTATTGCTTAACTTCTAATTTTACTTCATTTTTTTCCCTAGGGACCATGGCTTTATAGGATTTGGGGGGATTTTTTTGAATTTACTTACAGTCTTTGAGGACATAGTCATGGCCAATGTTGTGGTAATAAGGTCAGTATAAAAAGTGAGTTTTTATATCCTGAGGACAACATTTTATAGCTTTGTCTATATAATCATGCATAGTCATTGTTATTTGGTTCTTCCAATCCTTGTGTCATTTTTTGTTTCATTTGATCTGTTCATTTCTATGGAGAATTAATTAAATAAAAGAAAAATTTGGCAAATCGACTAGTGTATATTAGAGACTTTAACAGTTTTTATCTAATTTGCCCTATATATTTCAAATCTATGTAGATAAATACTTATGGATTCACATTTTCTCTTGGATTATGTATTTTATCTTCATAAAATATTTTTTATTATGTTGAATGCTTTTCACCTTGAATTCAATTCATTTTGTATTAATATTGCTATATCTGCCTTCTTTTCTTATCATTTCTGGATATATTTTCCATGTCTTTGTTTTTAACTCTTATTTTATAAATATCCCTTGTCATACCATATGGTTAGATGTTTGCTTTGATGCAACCCAAGAGCTTTTCTTTTAATAAAGAAATGTGACTTACATAACTTATATACCTTTTTTTAAGTGCTAACATGATGATTTAATATTTTGCTTTCTTATGTTTAATTATAAAAATTCCACCTTATTTGCCTTTTTATTGTAATGATTAAATTTTCATTTGTTGTATTTTGTGTTTTATATAACATATCCTATGCGTACATATAATTAATATACAACACATTTAATTATTTTCCTATAAATATCTAGAATTCACAAACCTTCATTCATGCAACAAAGGAAAAATACTTATTATAGTTCACAGCCCTCTCTCTTGCTTATGCCTCTCTCTTCTAGTGTCAAAATCCTCTATGATTTTAACTTAATCTTATTGATTCTTACTTAAAAAAAAGAAAGCCAATCACATATTTGACTATAAATGTCACTATATTCTTTATTCAAAATAGTTCTGGTATCTCATGTCTTCCTATTTCTTGGGTTCATTATTTGTTTAAGTAAAGTTAAGTTTCTGCTAATTATTTTCAATAAGACTCTTAGAGGCCAGGCGTGGTGGTGCACGCTTGTAATCCCAGTACTTTGGGAGGCGGAGACCGGAGGATCCGGGTTCGTGGCCAGCCTCAGCTCTCTCTCTCTCCGTGTCTCTCTCTCTCTCTACCTAGTGAGGCCCTCCGCAACTTCATGAGACCCGGTTTCAAAATAAAGTATAAAAAAATAGGGCCGGGGGTGTAGTGCGGAGGTAGAACGCC
>PVJS01040342.1:0-18488 GCA_004027185.1 Glis glis
TAAAATTATCCTTATTTGCAGATGACATGATCCTATATCTAGAAGACCCAGAGAACTCAACCAAAAATCTACTAGAGCTGATCAACAAATTCAGCAAAGTAGCTGGATACAAGATCAACCTAAAAAAATCAGTAGCTTTCATATATGCCAACCATGAATCCACTGAGAAAGAAATCCAGAAAACAATTCCATTCACAACTTCAAAATCAATCAAATACCTAGGAATAAACTTAACCAAAGAGGTAAAAGATCTCTACAATGAAAACTATAAAACACTGAAGAAAGAAATCGAAGAAAATCTTAGAAGATGGAAAGATCTCCCCTGCTCTTGGATAGGCAGAATAAATATTATCAAAATGGCCATTCTGCCAAAAATGATCTATAGAATCAATGCAATCCCTATCAAAATACCAACGTCATTTTTCACAGATCTAGAAAAATCAGTCATTAATTTCATATGGAGAAACAAAAGACAGAATAGCCAAAGCAATTCTCAGGAATAAGAATCTTGCAGGAGGCATAACAATTCCTGATTTCAAATTGTACTATAGAGCTATAGTAATAAAAACAGCATGGTATTGGCACAAAAACAGACACATAGACCAGTGGAACAGAATAGAAGATACAGAAACAAATTCACAAACTTATAGTCAATTGATTTTTGACAAAGGTGCTAAACACATACGTTGGAGAAAGGACATATGTTTTCATTAATATGCGCAACCTAAGGAGTAGTAGGGTCACACAAGGGACTCTGGTTGATAATGGAGAACCCTCAGAGGAACAAGGGAAGTGGTACAAGGGAAGGGGGAGGGCAAGAAAAGGGAATTAATAGAATTACTAACATAAATAATATGTACATGTGAAAATATACCAACATGATTCTTGGTACTTCATACGGGTGGGGGGGCACTAAGAGCTGTGTGCATATATGTTAACATTAAATAGATATTCATTGCAATGTAAGACTCCAATGCACCAATAAAAGCACCTTAAAAATAAATAAATAAATAAATAAATAAAATCTGAATCCTACAGAAGACTTTGCTTTCCCCACAGCCTTCTTAAAGGCGCCCTTCACCTCCTTGTTCCGCAGGCTATAGACCAGTGGATTCAGCATGGGGATGACCATGGTGTAGAACACAGACGCCATCTTGTCTGTGCCCATGGAGTGACTGGAGCTGGGCTGTAAGTACATGAAGATGCCTGTCCCATAGAAGATGGAAACGGCAGTGAGGTGGGAACCACAGGTGGAGAAGGCTTTCTGGCGGCCTTCAGATGAGCGCATCCTCAGGATGGTGATGAATATCAACAAGTAAGAGATGAAGATGACCACGATAGAAAAAAGGTCATTGAAACCTACGACGAAGAAAATAACCATCTCACTGACATAGGTGTCTGAGCACGACAGAGCCAGGAGAGGAGGGGCGTCACAGAAAAGGTGATTGACCACGTTGGACCTGCAGAAGGAGAGACTGAAAATGTTCCCAGTGTGGATGGAGGCATTCAGGACACCACAGACGTAGGAGCCCATGGTCAGACCAGCGCACACACGTGTGGTCATGGCGGTGGTGTAATGCAGGGGTCTACACACTGTCACGTAGCGGTCGTAAGCCATGGTGGCCAAGAGGAAACTTTCTACAGTGATGAAGCTGACAAAGAAGAAGAACTGGCTGACACAAGCATCGTGGGACACAGTTTTGTCTCCTGTGAGGAGCCCTGCCATCACCTTGGGAGTGACAGCTGAGGAATAGCCCAAGTCCACCAGGGAGAGGTTGCTGAGGAAGAAGTACATGGGGGTGTGCAGGCGAGAGTCCAGCAGGATCAGTCCCAGCATCCCCAGGTTCCCAACCAGCGTGGAGAGGTAGATGAGAAAGAAGATGAGGAAGAGTGGGATCTGCAGATGTGGGTCATCGGTTAATCCCACGAGGATGAACTCAGTCACCTCTGTGCTGTTCTCCATTAGGAATTCTGTGGCTGCCCTGTAGCAGTGAGAAAGGAGAATCAGACATGAGGAGGCAAACTCTGCTGAGCTCCACCAGCGGGTCCATTCCGTGCCTTGTTCCAGTATTGTAGGAACTTGTTTCCAGGAGTCCTGACCTGAAGCATGCGTTCCCTAACAGCAAAATGCAGCTTTAAATTATTAGTAGATCATAGAGTGTCCCATAGAAAAAGAGATAATTCCCATAGAGATAATTCTTTCCAATCTGTTAACGTCTAAATTATCATACACAAAAGAAAATATGCATAGAAGATCGTCACATTAATCACTAACTGGAACATGTCAAAGTCCCTTCAAACTTTGTCAGAGAAACAAAAGTTATACTTTACATAAAACCTAGACACAAATAGCTTAGTGTCTTAGTCCATTCTGGATGTTACAGCAAAATACCAGATGCTCGATAGGTTGTAGGCAACAGAAATTTATTTCTCACTGCCCTGAATGCTGGGAAATCCAAGGTTGAGGTATCGGCAGGCTCATTGCCTGCTGAAGACCTGTTTCCTAGCTCACAGATGGTACATTCTTCCTGGGTCCTGACACAGAAGAAGAGGCTAGTTGTCACTGTGGGTTCTCTTTTATAAAAGCACTAGTCCCTTTCATGAAGGTTCTTCCCTCATGATATAATTACTTCTCTAAGCCTCCTCACTTTGAATGCCATGGATTCAACATATGAATTGGGGGGGGTGGGATGGGGGGCAGAAACAATAAAACCATGGCACTTAGTAAAATTAATATGACACTGAATAAATTTTACTTCTACTGACAATTTGTGATTTTTATTATGTGAGGAACAGTGTTATATGATAGTGAAAGATCATCAAACAAAGTTTATCACTAGTCTAAAATGATCTCATGATATAATATGGTATGCAGAATGTGTAGTTTGCCACACAGAGGGAACAGAGTAGAAAGTCATGCACAAGGAATAAACACCTTTATAAAATAAAATTTCTAACTTTTCTTAACATTAATATAGTTTTTAACTTTCACATCCAGATCTCCCTGATCTGGGGGGACTCGTCCATACTGAGTTGACTAACATGCCCTCTTCATTCCTTTAAAAACGGCTCACCTGAACCAATACCCCAGATGGAGGCTTCTCAAATTTTGAAAAATAAAAAACAAAAAGCACTAGGAATCATTTCAAAACTTTTTACCAAAATTTTTTTTCACATATGAAATCGTAGACTTTAATCCAACATCTTCATGGAAGGAAAAAGTCTAGCTTATTTTAGTCTATTGAAAAGAAAATAAGAACTACAAAGGTTCTTTGAGGTATTTGTTGATCTTTTGTAATTCTTTGTTCCACACACATGGGAAACTTTCTTATGGTTCAAAATGTCATATAGTTAGTTCTGAGGACAAAGCAAAAAAATTCACTGTTTCTTAAAAAATGTTCTTTTCTTCTAATAAAAATCTCATGTATTCTTCAAATAACACAAATTCCAAAGTGTCCTTGAAGTTTTCCCCCAAACCTTCCTCTTCAAACACTACAATGCCAGTATGATCAGTAGAATGTGTTGCTTTCTTACTCTAAATTAAACTTTATCTTAATATACTATTTTTCATACATGGAAGTCACAACCAGTTGACTTTAGCTGTTGGAGATATGATTTGTTGAGTATTTACTATATTCCCATCACCAAACTAGATACTGTCCCACTTTGCCACAATTAATTCTCACAAATTAAGTGAAATATTATTCCCAATTCCCAGATAGGAAAATTGAAGCTTACCAATGTTTAGTTATACACTGAAGACTAAAGAAAGAGATGAGGTAAGATTTGAAATCAAGTCACTTTGAGTCTAAGTCTTTGCTCTTTATCATGACAAAATATTATTTTAAACTTTTTACACTTAACCTAAACTGCACAAGAAAGTAACTCATTTAATCGACTCATCATTTGACTGAGTGCTTAACTCCATCACTGGAAGTCAATATGGATAACTGAGAGCCATGAACTTGGGAATGAAATATGCTTGCCAGTTTGTGTGACTTTATGAAATAACCTACACTTCTGAGTTTCTGTTGAATGACAAGAACTGGATCCACAAATCTTTTCAACGATCTCCAACCCCTCAAGAAAAATCACTGAAATTAAAAAGGAACATAAGTCTTTAGTAACAATAGGCCACATAAAGTGCTGGATGCTATCAATTTCTTCATTCTCTTTACAGACACTAAGTAATTCCCCATTGAGCACCAGGTTGTGTGCTAATTGCTGGGCCTACACTGGTGTACAAGACATATTCTTTGACCTCAAGATGCTTAGTGACTGAGACAGTCATCTAAACTGATGAACATTATATACCATTCTCATATTATTTTCAGTCTTTCTTCTTTCTTTTTTATTTATTTATTTATTTATTTATTTAGTGTGTGTGTGTGTGTGTGTGTGTGTGTGTGTGTGGTGCTGGGGATTGAACCCAGAGGGGGTCCAATCTCTGAGCTACATCCCCCAGTCCTATTTTATTTTTTATTTGGAAATGGTCTCACTAAGTTGCTGATGCTGGTCTAGAACCTGCAATCCTCCTATCTCAGCCTCCCAAGTACTGGGATTGCAGGTGTGCACCACCATGCCCAGCTCATTAATCTTTATTCCTTCTGTCTTTCTTTTAAAAATACGAGTAAACACTATCATGAATAGGAGGGAGGAGAGGGAAAGGGAAGATATGGGGAAGGAAATAGACCAAATGTTATGTGCATATATGAATGTATTGCTATGAGTCTTGCTATCATGTACAATTACAATGTACCAATAAAAAATTGAAAGCCTGATGTGGTGGCATATGCCTGTAATACTAGTACTTGGGAGGCTGAGACAGGAAATATTCAGCCAGGCGTGGTGGCAGACATTTGTAATCCCAGTACTTGGGAGGCTGAGACAGGAGCATCACAGGTTCGAGGACAGCCTCAGCAAGTAGTGAGACTCTTATCAACCTAGAGAGACCCTGTTTCAAAATAAAAATAAAATAAGGCTGGGGTTGTAGTTAAGAGGTAGAATTCCCCTGGGTTCAATTCCCAATACCAAAAAAGAAAGGAGAGAGAAAGAGAGAGAAATTTAAAATATTCAAACCAAAGCTCTGAATAAGCCAAGGAAGAAATGGCTGTCTTGATGTGTTTCCCTGGTCACTTCTGCCCCACAACATCATACAGACAGAAGATCTGAACTGTGAGCTTACCTTTCTCCCTGAGCAACAAGTCCAGCACCTTTGCGTAGGATCAGGTCTCAAGTCAGAAATCCAGTCCTTCATAGAAGGAAAGCCTCTTTACCTGGAGGTCTTCTTTAGTGTTTGGTCAAAGGGTTTTAAGTTCTCTAGAAGCAGGGGAAACTGAAGCAAGATGATGATGCTACTGACCTTGCAATCAGCTAAAGTAAGTTTTAGTCCTGGATCTGCTGCTCTTTCTTCATAGTCATTTAACCCATGTTAACCTTGATATCTTAATTTATAAAAAGGAAAAAATGAAATACAGCCCTGACAACTTTCAGTCTAAAGACTATCACTATGATGAGGAAAATAAGAGGATCACTGTATCCTTCTAAGTGCCCTGTCATTAGAACTCTTTTCCCCAAATTCCCACCTAGTTGTTATCAATCCTCTGTTCTACCATTGACAGCTCTAGCTATGAAAATTCATTTTCCATAGTACTAACTTCTCTCCACCCATACTGCTCTCTGTGCTCCACAAGGAAAGCTATTTTTGTGTGTCCTAAGGGGGCTTAACAGTGGTGGAAGATTCTTCCCACAAGCCTCCGCGGGGAGATGTGCTTCCAGTGTCCCTGGGCTCCTCCCAACTCTCCTGGCTGCTTTCTGCAGAGGTGGGCATCACATGTTCCCAGGGCAGTTGGGAGCAGCAGCAGAGCATCTGGCACCTCTGTCTTCAGACCAGCCCTGCCATGATGCTCTGGGATGTACAAGCACGCTGTCCTCAGGTCAGACGGCAGTGTGATAGATGTCATCATTTGAAATCTTCAGGCTGATGTTTCTAAGTCGCTGTGAGAAACACAAAGTGCTAAAGGGAATCCATTCGATGGTGAAGGCGGCTTTTCTCATTGTAGTGAGGAGTGCCACGCCAATCTCTGGATTTTCTGCAAGATTCATAAACCTAGGACAATTTCCATGCTCCATTCTGTCTGTGACTGTGGCCAGTATTGAACATGAGTCTTTCATTTGTTCAGTGAACTAACAAAAAGGCCCATTTGCAGTGACTGTGGTGTGGACGTGGCTTGGCCAAGTCTTTGCAGCTTTGCCTGTGTTTATCTGCTCTCTGCTGGTCACATAGATGATGGTACTTGATGCTGGGACAAAAAGAAAGAACAAGTGAGAATGATGAAGATTCATATCAGGAAAGGAAGGTCTTCAAGGAAGCAAACCATTTTAAAATTTGTCATAAATGGTCCTTGACAGAAGGGCAGCCTCTACACTCCTTCCCATCCTCCCTTCCCCAATGACCCTGGACACCTTTGAGGTAACCACCATCAAACACTGTGGAAAACTTTCCCCAGAATAAAAAAGATTAACAATATTTTACTCACTACAGGCCTTTGAGTGGTTCAAACTCCTCGACTGTCTCCTCCCAGCCATGAAATCACAAAAAAGACACCAGAAATCTGTCACATCCATGACTTCCCTGCAGAGGAACCTTCCTCAAGGACAAAGGCCTGTCTCTTCTGTGTCTTGTGTTCTTGGAAGGGAGTCAGGCCAAAGAACCCCCTGAGGGGAGTGTGCATCTCAAGACCCTCTGTTTATCTATGGACTGTGAGCCCAGCCTCCTCTGTCCTGCTGAATTGCTCAAGAGGTCTCCATTCCTGTCCCTTTTTAAGGCATGCTTATATTCTTTGTTTCTATTTTTAAGGAAATTCTTCTCCGCAGTGAATATTGAAACTCAGGATGTATTTCTGGTATAGTTACCTACGACTGATCCCAACTTTTCTAAGAACCCCGAATCCCATTATTTTGTGTGTTTACCTTCCTCTTGGATCCTCATCTCTTCTGGTCCAGACCACAGCAGTGTCCTCTTCACTGAGTCTCCATTCTCGACTCCAGAGGTGAAGAGGATGCGCCAGTGTTCATGGTTGTTCAGGTTGTTTGAAGACATTGGTGATCTTCTGCTTGGTGTGGTGTATTATCTTCTTTGTTTTTGGGGAGATGGATGACTATTATGAGAAGGGGTTCCCTGATCCTACTGGTGGTGGTTGTGTGGTGGTGGTGGTCGGTGATAGATGTGGTATGATGGCAGCTTAAAGGTGATATCTCTTGGTGGGATCTGTTTTGATTTCAATTCTCTTTTATAGCAGCTGAAGAAGTCTCTTTATTTGCATGAGGAGTTCACCACCTACAAAAGATTCTCCTTAATGTGCTCAGAAACCACGGTCTTGGCTTTTCTCCTTCTCCTTCTCCTTCTCCTTCTCCTTCTCCTTCTCCTTCTCCTTCTCCTTCTCCTTCTCCTCCTTCTTCTTCTCCTTCTCCTTCTCCTTCTCTTCCTCCTTCTACTTCTTCATTATCTTCTTCTTCTGTTTCATGGCAATATTCCTCTTGTAGCCAGGCCAAAGCAAGATGGAATCGATGACAGCTAAACCCCTCCTCAACCCCGTGCTTGACGTGACTCTGAAGCATCTTCAAGCTGGGAAAGAGCGGGCAGCAGCCCATGCACCTGAAGCCCTCCTCCATGGCCACCAGCCATGCTGGTGTCTGGGCCCTGGGACGCTCCTGCAGAGGGGGAGGCTCTTCTGGGCTCTCATCCTCCTCCCTTACCTCTGGGGCTGCTGCCTCCGGGCTCACCACATCTTCAGTTAGGGAAGCACATGTATCCACCTCAGGCAGGTGTTGTTCTGTGTGGATAGTCTCTGCAAATTCCATGGTTTCAAATCTTGTCTTTTTCCTGCAGGGCTCCAATTCTTCTTCCTCCTCAGGCAGTAGAGCCACACCCCTTTTCATCCTGACGTACATGTAGTAAATTTTCACAACTCTTTCCTTTTTCTTAGGCTCTGAGGATATAAAGGCCTTGTTGACTGAATGCAAGGGAATATGGACACATGCGAAGGGGAAGAAAGTCTCCCATTCCTCCCCATCCTGTTTAAGAGGCACATGAGAGGATTCCCCAGTTGGAGCTCATGACTAAACTCATAGAGAATGGGGAAAATGGATGGTGAGAGGTTTCTGTATGAAGGAAGAAGCAAATGAAGGTAGAAATGGGGCCAGAGATTCTATGAAGAATGCCATGGGGTCAGCTTCAATTTATATCCCTCTGAGGGCCTTTTTCTGATCAAATTCCCATACACCCCTCAGCGCTGTGCACTGCCTGACCCCCAGCTGCCCAAATTCACAGGGAGTTTTGTGCTGAGTTACTTTGTCCTATTTTTGAAGACATGTCCCCTGATTCTCCCTCCCAAGAGGCCTCATTCATTAACTCTGTCCTGAATCCCTTTCCTGTATTCCTGGGGACATTATGGGCTAGCGGCTCAGCAGTACACCTGCTCAAGCTCAGCTCCTACCTTTACATCTGTCTTACCATTGTTGTCAGGAATGGTTTGGCTGCAGAGGACACACACGAGATGTACTCCGAGGTAGAGGAAGTCTCTTTTGGTGACTGATTCCAGGCCCAGGCCATCCTAGATGGCTCAGCGGAATGCTCTTGAAATTCCTTGATTTCTGGGGAAAGGATAATAAGAAAACACTGAACCATGGCCTACTCAGGCTCTGCCTCATTCAAAATCAGTTTGGTTTTTGAGGAATTCACTTTAGAGTTATGTGTTTTGTAGTTTAAGATTGTTTACTCATCTTCAACAAATCATTAACTATAGGATGGAGTTAAGGATGGTTGACTGACAATTCATAAACTACATTTTCAACTGAAAAATATTACTGGGGTACCACTAGATGTGGTTTGGCTTTTGTTCTTTTCTTTTATGCTTGACTGACAATACAGCAATTGTGGATACTGTGCCTACTAATTCTACCACCCCCCCCCGATATATGAAATCTTTGCCCTAAAATGTATCCACAGAATTCCTCCCCTCTACCACAAAGAAAGAGGTGATATTTGTGACGAGGTCCTATTGCTGGGACAGAAACAGCAGTGAGATCCAACAAAGAGAGGGTGGGGCAATTAGGACTGGGTTCCAACTGCACCTATCAATGTGGGACTGAGCAAGGATGCTACGCTGGGATTCTTCAGGTATGCTCAGGTTCCCACTGGACTGATCTAGACATTGCTGTTCTACCTTCTCCTTACCAGCATGAGGTGGAGTGTAGAAAAAGGAGTTGCAGGTGTAGTATTCAGATGTACATGATGGTTCTTTTGACTCCTGGGCCATAGCAATATCCTCCAAAGATTCCCTGTAAGTCTGGAGTTCCTAGAAAAGTAATCAAAGTTTATGGGGATATAGTGGGAGTTCATTCACTTGTTCATACTCATCCCTGTACAACCAGTATTTAAACATTTTTCAGTATTTCCCTCAATTAGACACACTTCCTCCATAATTAAAGGAAACTTTAGTATTAGAATATTTACAACTTTCTTTCTTTCTTTCTTTCTTTTTTTCTTTCTTTCTTTCTTTCTTTCTTTCTTTCTTTCTTTCTTTCTTTGTGTGTGTGGTACTGGGAGTTGAGCCCAGGGACCATCTACCTCCAAACTACACCCCAGCCCTTTTTAATTTTGTTTTGAACAGCATGTACCACCACACCTGCCAACATCATTTTATTTCCACAATACCCACAGGAAAACACCAAATGAAAGAAAAATTAGTCTGGACTAACCAACCACTGTGTCTGCCACACAGAGTGACTTGGTGCAGGCAGCCTGAGTTGTAAGCCACACAAGACCTGGATCCTTTGAATGTTCTCTTGACTCCCCAATTCCCTTCCTCAGGAGGGAGTGAGAAGTGTACACACACGCATCTCTCTCTCCCTTCTTCCCTCCTCCAGTCACTTCTCCTGTCACTTTTTATCAATCTCTCCTCCTTGTCTCCACCACAAACTAGAAATTCCCCCCACTTTTGTAAGGCATTTCCTAGTTCCTGGCACCCAGAGGAGGCGCCACACACACCTTTCGGCTTCTTTGCAGGCTTGGGGGCGCATTGGCTCTCCAGATGTTTCGTCTTTTGTTTCCTCTTCATGGCTCAACTTTGGGAGAGTATTCAAGTCAGATGACCTTCCCTCTGTAACTCTGTTTTCAGAGATGTACTAGAGGATGGCAAAGAATGAAAACTGTACTTTCAAAAACAACAAGTAGTATGAGAAGCTGTCTGTTCAACAAGACGCTGTCCTGACCAGTGCTCAGGACATCTGAGTTGTGGGAGACCTGTTATCGCTAAGGCCGTAGCAGGACATTGTGACCTATCGATGACATCAGCACCAGCTAGGGACCTGGCCAGTAATGGCAGTACTGGAGAATCTATGACTTAAAGTGATACTGTTTATTTAATAGAAATCATGTCGTTGCCTTGAACTCTCCTATCTTGCACTTGATACCAAAATATGACATTGATGATATAGATTAAACACAGGAACTCCTTTTAGGTGTCTAGGGATACTAAATCTTCTTCATGGTGGGGATATGACAGTACCAGAGAGCATTAGGTTTAGTACCATGCTCATTTCATAGAAAATAATAAATGCTGTAGAAATATGTGACATGTCTGTTAGAATACAAGTGTAGATTTGAGAACTTCTCATAAATTCATACAACTCTAGCATTTATCGAATCTCCCTGGCTACTGACAAGGGTCTCCGCGTCTTCACGACCGCACTTGTCTCTTTGCCTCTCTTCTCCCTTCCATGGTGGTTGGCAGAGAGCTTACCCTTGGCTTCACAGCACTGAGACTTCATCAGGGATTCAGTGCTTTATTTTTTTTACCACAAAAACAAACAATAAAGAAATAAAGCAGTAAGCACAAATGGAAAACCTTTGCTGGGTAAAAGAACAAAAATTCCAAATCAGGCCTGGGAGAGGCCGGATCCGTGGGAGATGGGCACCGCCATCCTCACAGACTTTTCTGAGGCCTGCACTTCCCTTCCAGCTGCCCAGAGGCGGATCCCCTGGGGACCCCTGTACAGAGGCCCTTCTGTGACATCCTGGGCTGACTGTGTCTTGGCTACAAGAGTGGAAGGCGCAGCAGCAGCCACTGGTGTTTCTGCAGTTACTTAGGAGGTAGACGCTCTGCCTTGCTGTTCCTGCCTTAGCTAGTAAGGTCCTGTTACTTGTGGTATTGCTCTGTGTGTGTGTGTGTGTGTGTGTGTGTGTGTGTGTGTGTGTGATTTTTTTTCTTACTGGGGATTAAATCCAGGGGCACTCTACCTTTTAGGTACACCCCCAGTCCTTTTTACTTTTGAAACAGTCTCTAAGTTGCTGAGGCTGGCCTCAAACCTCTGATCCTCCTGTCTCAGCCTCTGAAGTTCTGAGATTGCTGGCATGGGCCACCAACACCTGGATAATTGATGTTTTAAAAAGATCCTTATGTGGGTCTTGAAAACAAAGAATAAGTTGGAAGGACCAGGCAGGTGGGAGCTGCCTCCCCTCATGCTGATGCGGCTTCAAGCACACGGCATCAGAAGGATCCGGATCCTCTGGGCTCCTCTTCCTGTGTGGTCTGCACTTTGGCCATGTGCTCAAGAGGACTTCCTTCCTCTTCTTTGCTCCTTGAAGCCTTTGGATGGATGCTGAGGGGAGCACTTGGCTTGACTCCAATCCTACCTTTGCAGGAATGTGTCTTTCACATTCCTCTCTGTTCCCACAAAGCCAGATTAATGGAGAGCCCATTAGGCAGCGCATCACTGCATCAGTCAATAATGTTCAAATATCACAGGAACACACTGAAAACATGATGTCTCTTTAACTCACATATTTGTGGAACTTCCAACATAGCCGGTTAAAAAAAAATGCCCCGAATCCCGTTCAATGAGAGGAATTTGTTTTCCTTGAAAAAGAAATTCCACCTCCCTCAAATTAATCATGTGCTGCTCCCCATTCAAGGGCTCCAAGAAGTTACCTAGTAATAATCTTGTGCAAATGGAGTTTAATTTTGGAGGACTAGGAGAGAACAGTGTACAAGTTGCAAACAACAACAAAAAAAATCTAGCTGAGTATGGTGGCACACACTTGTACTCCCAGGATTTGGAAGTCTGAGACAGGAGGACTGCAGGTTGGAGACCAACCTGGGCAACTTAGAGAGACCCTGTTTCAATATAAAAAAAAATAACATCAATCAACATGTTTCTTACTGGGTATTTCACCCCTGGACATTGTTGTGGGCTCTTAGTAATATATCAGTTTGGGGGAAGGTCGTTGCTGCTAGATGGCCATTAACCATTTGATAAATAAATGAGAGATCAAAGTGCCTTTGGTTTGTGGGCTGCTCCCCCTGAAATGAAGACAAATGGAATTAGGCCAGTACTTGCAAGGTTGAAAAAGAGACACAGGAGGGAGTTTTGTAGTTAGGGAACTCTCAGGGGACAAATGCCCATGAGACCTACAAAGCACTTTATCTCACCTAACAAGGGGTCAGGTGACTCTAGTGTCTATAGGGATCCAGCTCTGCATCTGTAGAAAATCATGGGTGTATTTATGTTACGCAGTAATTTTCTTTGAAAATGTACAAATCAAGCCACAGCATGCCCTCCAGGCCCACAGTTGACATAAGTATTAGGAAGGACACAGATTCTGTCATTAAATAAAGCAAGTGGATTCCAGGAATCAGTCCTTCCCCTTCATTGACCTGAAATGTTTGAACCATTGAGAAGAAATGTCAATCCATCCATTTAATGATCCCAGTGGGTTTCAGCAATAGTGACCAAATCCAGGAATACAGACCCATGCAAAATAAATATCAATTTCACTCGTGGTGTTTAAATCGAATAGAAGCAAGGTGTGGTGGCGCACTCTTGTAATCCCAGTACTTGGGAGGCTGAGACAGGAGGAACCAGGTTCGCGGCCAGCCTCAGCTACTTAGTGAGGCCCTCTGCAACTTAGTGAGACCCTGTTTCAAAATAAAGAATAAAATAGGGCTAGGGGCATGGCTCGGAGGTAGAACACCCCTGGGTTCAATCCCCAGTACTGAAAAAAAAATAGAATAGAAAAGATGGATAATAAACACCTTAAGATATGTATATGTAGAATATATGTACAGTAAGCATATAGCTATATATGGGAAAAAGAGAGAGAAAAAAGAAATCTATATTGATTAGTCTAAATATTTTCTCACGAAAGTTATTCTACTGAGGCCTAAAAATGACCAAAAGAAAAAAAAATCTCATGGGAACAATCACTACAAGCAAAATAAAGAGTGTGGAGTAAAGGGCCTGAGCTGCAAGGGAGTCAGCATGTTATTGTTTAAATAGCCCCTCCAAGCTGGGTGTGGTGACTCATGCCTGTAACCCCAGTATTTGGGAGGCTAAGACAGGAGGATCACAGGTTCGAAGCCAGCCTCAGCAACTTAGTGAGACCCTGTTTCAAAATAAAATAGGTCTAGCCGGGCATGGTGGTGCATGCATGTAATCTCAGTACTTGGGAGGCTGAGACTGGAGGATCCGGGTTCACTGTCAGCCTCAGCTACTTAGTGAGACCCTCCGCAACTTAGTGAGACCTTGTTTTAAAATAAAGAACAAAAAATAGGACTGGGGGTGTAGCTCAGAGGTAGAATGCCCCTGGGCTCAATCCCTAGTACCGCAAAAAAATAAAAATTTAAAAAATTAAAATAAAATAAAATAGGTCTGGGGGTATAGCTTAGAGGTAGAATGCCCCTGGGTTCAATCCCCAGTACCAAAAATAAATAGATAGCCCCTCCAAAACTCATGTTGAAAATCAATTGCTATTTTAAGAGTTGAGAAGTGAGATCTTTAAGAGGTGATAAGGTCCTAAAAGCTCTGCTCTAGAGAATGAATCAATATGGTTCTTGTTGTAAATTATGATATAAAGGTGACCCCCCTTAGATACCCACATGCAATAGGATGAAACTCAACTCTTACCTTACACCACTCACAAAACAAATCAATAGAGAGGAATGACTTAAATAAAAGATCTGAAATCCAAAATATCCTGAAAGGAAATTATGAGGGAAACCTCCTTGATGTTGATCTTGTCAGTGATGCTTTTGATATGACATCAAAGGCATAGGAAATGGAAGGAAAAACTCAAGATAAAATTGTTCTATGAAGCAAAGAGAACAATCAAAAAAATGAAAAATTATGGATAAAATGGAAGAAAATATTCATGAACCATATATTGGTAGTTTAGGGAATAAATACTTCAACATCTTTCCTCCTGATTTTTTTTTGGTGTGTATATCTGTGTGTCTGTGTGTGTGTGTGTGTGTGTGTGTGTGTGTGTATGAGGGAGTACTGGGTATGGAACCCAGGGGCATTCTACCTCCACACTACAGCCTCAGGTTTGTTTTATTTTTTATTTGGAAACAATAAGTTGATGAGAGTCTCACTAAGTTGCTGGGGCTGTCCTCAAACCTATGATCCTCCTGTCTCAGCCTCCCAAGTACTGGGATTACAGGCATGCTCCACCATGCCCGGTTTTCCTCCTGATTTTTAATCACCTACTCACCAAATACAAGAAGAAGCCACAAGGAAAAGGAGTCTGGATGATGAATTGAGCCTCCCGAGGTGTGGAGCACCAGAGAGATGGACAAAGTGGGAATCTAGAGGGACAAACAGAAAAGGCAGTGTCTATAAACTACATAAAATTCAACCTCCATATAGTAACCCACCAATGGTGTAAATTATGGGACAGCCAGCTGCTAACGTTGTTAGTTTAATGTAGTCCCACTTGCTTTTTTTTCTTCCATTGCCTATGCTTTTGATATGATATTATTATATATATATTATTATGATATATTATTGATATATCAAAAGCACAGGTCTAGTACATAACATACTCAACAAATGTATATTGAGATAGCATAGCTATCAATCAATGAACATTAGAAGTTTTTTAGAATATTGTCTATTATTTTTATATTTGGGAACACATAACAATTACATACATTTATGAGGTTTAGTGTGATGTTTTAACTCCTGTATACATGTGTAATGATCAAATCAGGGTAATTAACATGTCCATTGCCTTAAACTTTTATCATTTTTATGATAAGTATATTCAAAAATCCTCTCTTAACTATCTTGCGATATACAATGCATTATTGTCAACTATATTCACCCTACTTTGCAGGAAAGCAACAGAACTCATTCCTCTTATGTAACTCTAGCAAGTGGCTGCATAGCCTAATCATATGAGCTACTACACCCTTGGCAGAAGCATACGATCTGAAGTCCCCTACAAACGAGTGTTCTTGATGTGGATTGATGTAAATACTCCATGAATGAACAAACGCTGGTCAGCAAGTAATCATGGACCTTCTGTGGGTTTTAAGGGTGTTTTCCTGATTGACTTAAAAATAAGTAAATTATCCACTTCTGAATTTAAAAATAGTCACAGAAGCCAGGCATTGTGGCACACACCTGTAATCCCAGTACTTGGGACGTGAGGATCACAGGTTCAAAACCACCCTCAGCAACTTAGCAAGGCCCTCAGCAACTTACTGAGACCCTGTTTCAAAATAAAAATAAAATAAAATAAAATAGGGCCGGGTGTGGTGGCGCAAGTTTGTAATCCCAGTACTTGGGAGGCAGAAACAGGAGGATCACAGGTTTGGAGCCAGCCTCTGCAAGTTAGTGAGGCCCTCTGCAACTTAGGGGGACCCTGTTTCAAAATTTATTTTAAAAAAGAATAAAATTGGGCTGGGGGTGTAGCTCAGAGGTAGATGTCCCCGGGTTCCATCCCTAGAACCAAAAATTAATAAATAAAATAGTCACAGAACACCCACAGAGTGCTCATGTTTCAGTGTGTGAGACTGAAGAACAGCCATGACAGGCTGTGCTTCTGAAGAAACTAGGCTAGGCCCAAGCTTCTGTTCCCCAGAAACTAAATCAGCAATTCCAAGAAATGTTCCCACAGAAACTACCGCTCGGTGGGGCCTATCAGAACAATGGTAGGACCTAAACCAATAGTCCCCAACTTCGTTCTCACAGAAACTACCACCCGGTGGGGCCTATCAGAACAATGGTGAAAAGTCCCCAACTCCCCAGGTGTGAGGAGCCAATCAGTGAACTCCAAACACCCCTAACTGTTGCCAACTGTATATGTAACCAAAATGTATAAAAGCCTGAGTAATCTAGAGCTCAGGGTCCGAGGTCAAGACTCCACTGTGCTGGATGAGACTCGGACCCTAGCTCGAGCTAGCTAATAAAGTTCCTTTGCTTTTGCATTATCGATTGGTGGAATTGGTCTCTCACTTCTCCGAACACTCGAACCCGCAACCTAACAAGTGCTCTCTCTATGGATCTGTCTCTATCTTTATCCCCCCCCCACTTTCTCCTCACTCTCAATCTCTTGCTTCTGCCTGTAGGCTGGGTAGATAGATGAGAGATTAGAGGAAGCCGAAACCTGTCAGAAAGATTCAGCCTTTAAAAAAGAAGGAACCCTGCCGTATGCAACAACGTGGATAAACCTGGAGGACATTTTGCTAAGTGAAATAAGCCAGCTACGAAGGTCACATACCCCTGGGTCCCACATATGTGAGGTGTCTAACATGGTCAGACTCATAGGAGAGAGTAGAATGATGGTGGCTTGGGGCAGAGGAGAGGGAGACATGGGGAGTTGTCCAGAGGCTATAAAGTTTCAGTGAAGCAAGATGAATAAGCTCTAGAGGCCTGCTTTACAACACTGTACCTAGAGTTAGCAATACTGCACTGTACACTTAAAAGTTTGTTAGGAGACCAGGCATGGTGGGGCACGCCTGTAATCCCAGTACTTGGGAGGCTGAGACAGGAGGACAGCAGGTTCGAGGACAGCCTCAGCAACTTAGCGAGACCCTCAGCAATTTAGGGAGATCCTGTTTCAAAATACTAAATCAAAGGGCCAGGGGTGTAACTCAGAGGCAGAAGAAATCCCCTGAGTTCAATCCCCAATACCAAAAAAAAAAATTGTTGGGAGTAAAAAGGAATAAAGATAATTACTTCTAACCTAAAAATAAATAGTCACAGAACATTTATGTTTCAGTAACTCCTCTCTGTCCCTCCCACTTCTGTTGCTGCGTAGGCTGGGCAGTGGAGAGATCAGAGGGCGTCCAAATCTCTGAGGAATGACTTCAGCAGCAGGTTCTGGAAATAGGGCAATCCTCCTAGATCAGGACAGAGTGTCTCATGGTGATATATCTCTTGTTAAGAGCATCTCTGTCCCCAGAATGCAGAGGCATGTTTAAAGGTCGCCTGATCCAAGCAAACAACTAACACAGCCCAGTGTGATACACAGAGATATAAATATCCCTCACATGGCTAAGTGATGACTCAGAAAAAAAATCATTTAGAAAGAGACCAAAGACATTGTTTAATATTTCTTCTGAAGAAAAACAATAAGGCTAAAATACATGACACTGCTTTCCAGCTCCTCCTACTCATGAACTGTGGTTCTCTCTGGGGTCAGTGTGGTTGGTAGGATGAATCTGCTATAAATCATTTCTTCCTCAGTTACCTCTTCAGTGAAATGAAAATGATAGTACCCACCAACTAATAATATTAATAATATTTGCTAATTTATGCTGAGCTTTACGGTGAATCAGGAACTAGGCTACAACAATTATGGCATGTAACTTCTATAAGCCTTGTGAAAAAGATACGATTATGATTGCCACTTTATAGATGGGGAGTATGAGACCTAGGGTGGTTTTAGTCAATGATAAAAAATAATATTCAAAGCCCTGAAGTCTGATTTCACAAGCCACAGACTAAATTACCATGATTCCATAAGATAATACATGCAATAGCAAACATTAGATACATGGAAGTGATTACTATGATTTTGTCTAAGTATTGCTTTTGTGCATTCTCCACTATTCTTATCCTATGCTATTTCTCAACTGGGTATTTCTTTCTTGGGTCCGAATTCATTTCAGTCTTGGCAGAATTGTTCCATCTCGGCTGATATGAGGGCTCAAAATTCACTTAGAGGATGAGATTTTTCAGTTCCTAAGAAGACTTAGCCTCTCTCTAGTATGCTCTGCAAAGTGCAAGTCTACGGACAGAAGCCTCTTATCCTCTGTGAATTCATGTGTTCCTCAAATTCTAAAAGGATGTTTATAAACAAAAGACGGTTTAAGACTCACAGCTTGAGCTACTGTGGCTGAAACATGCCTTCTCTATCTATCTGTGAGCGTTTGGGGTTGACATTTTTCTCCGTAGTCTGAGCTTTCTATGTTCAATGCCAGGTACCACTTAGATTTTCTTTCTGTCAAAGCCCTGTGGAATGTTGGTACCACTAAGAGTTTCAAAACTAGCTGGGAGGGCTGGGCGTGGTGGCGCACGCTTGTAATCACAGTACTTTGGGAGGCGGAGACTGGAGGACCCGGGTTCGTGGCCAGCCTCAGCTCTCTCTCTCTCTCCCTATCTCTCTCTCTCTCTCTCTCTCTCTCTCTCTCTCTCTC
>PVJS01040343.1:0-18488 GCA_004027185.1 Glis glis
ATAGTTAATCTAAGTTGTCAACTTGACCTGATCATGACACACCCAAGATTATGTGATTTTGGGTGTGTAACAGCAGATTAAAGAGAAAGCCCTGCCCTGAATGTAGGCAGCAGGATTCTGATAGGTGCGGACTTAGATAAAGAGGGAGAAGCCACGTAGAGTGTGTGCGACTCATTCCGAGGAAAGCGCATCTGCTCTCTCCTGAGATCCTCAGCCGCCGGCTCTGCCTTTCCCCGAAGAGCTCGATCTTCTCGGCCTCCTGCTCTTGGAACTGAAACTCCACCATCGTTTATCCAAAGAAGATTCCTGATCTTCACGTCTTGGACTGGGACTGAATTAGTGGTTGCTCCAATCCTAAGACTCCAGCTCTTAGACCGTTCGACCAGCTACTGGTTCCTCTGACCCTCCACGTACAATCAGAACCTGGGACTACATTGCTGCAAACTGTAAGCCATCTGATAAATCCTTTTTTTTAAAATATACTCATTCTGTGTATTCTGTTAATCTAGAGAACCCTGTCCAATACAGATAGCTTGGAGGGGGAGGAGGCCCAGAGGGTGTTCCAGCAGGTTATGAGTGCAGTGTGCTACTTCCACAAGAGAGGCATCCTGCACAGAGACCTGAAGCCACATAACATCCTCCTGGACTTGGAAGGAAAAGTCAAAGTCATTGACTTTGAGCTGAGCTGCTTCAAGGCCAGGCACAAACTGACCACCGTCTGTGGCACTCCCTGCTACTGTGCCCCAGAGATCTACCTCAGGGCCAAGGATATGGCCCTGAGGTTGGCCCTGAGGTGGACCTCTGGAGCCTTGGGGTCATCCTCTACTTAATGCTCCTAGGCTGCGTCCCATTCACCGGCATCACCCAGGAGCAGCTGCAGGAGAAGGTGCTGCAGGGAAGGTACTCAGTGCCTCCTTGCATCACCTTCAAGCCACAAATTGTCCTCAGCTGCTTATTGACTGTTCACCAGGACGTGAGGGCCACTGCCGACGAAATCCTGGAGCAGCTATGACTGAGACAGGGTAAGGAGCATTCACGTCCTCCTATGTAGCTGCTCCCCAAACGCCCAAACCCTGCAATCCTGAGAGTTGTGCATTGCCTAGGTTACGACGCACACCAGACATGGCTATCAGTGTCAAACAGGACGATTGACAATGCAATGGCTACATACCTGCTGATCCAACACCATGTGAGCCACAGGGCAGAGTGCACCTTCCAGGCTGGGCCCAAAGTTCGATGTGTGGCACGCCTCCATCTCCTGCAGATCCTTCTGCCTTCCCTCTGCCTCCCAATAGGAGAGCCAGCCAGCCTGACTTTCCTGCCTTCCGGTTCCTGTCCTCTAAGGAGGACATACTGTCGAGGCAGAAGTGCAGAAGAGACAGCTTGCCTGCCATTCCCCTGAGCTGCCCGCTGAAGAGGACCCCCACTCCCAGTGCAGTCCCCCAGCACAGCCCCAAGGCCCCCCAGGCCAGCCTCCAGCAACCCCGTCATGAGCCTGCCTCCAAGACCCGGGACCACAGGAAGGGCTGGAGGCGAGTCACCAGGAGGATTGTCACCTGTATCATCCGCACCTGTTGCTGCTGTGTGCTGGCCCCTGGAGCCAACAGAATCGCTCCAGAGAGAGGGGGGCAGAGGCCAGAGGAGACTCAGCTACAGGACAGGGTGCTCCACCTGCCAACTGCCAGGGGTTCTCCACACAGATGCAGGCCCCTGCCTGGGAGAAACCAGAGACGATTTTTCCCAGGAAACTCACTCACCTTTTCCTTGAGATGATTCTTAATAAATTGTTATTAATTTTATAATAAAAGTGAGATGCTTCTTAAAAATAAATAAAATGACTAAGAAAGAAAAAAGATAAAAAAAGAAAGAAAGAAAGAAGAAAAAGAAAGAAAGAGAAAGGAAGAAATAAAGGAAGAAAGAAAGGCAGGCCCTGATAATGGTAAAACAAAGTCACAAGATTCTAGCCACATAGCCGGGCAAAAGGGCAAACACTAGATCAGAAGTGAGGAATGGAGGGTTCTGGAAAGACTATCTTCAGAGGAAAATAGGAACAGAAGTATCACCTCATGAGTTGGTGAGAAAGGCATTATTTTTAACAAGTGGGAAGAATTAGCAATAAGTTATAGAAAATAACAAAGCCCAAACTAAAAAGGTGACCTACGCTATGGCCCAGTGGTAAGACACTTGCCTGACATGTGTAAGACCCTGGGCCCAATACATGGCACCACACTTAAAAAAAAAGGAAACCGAAAGTTGAATAAAATAGAAATACCATATAATTAGAGTAAAATACTCTCCTGAGGAATGAACATCATTTATATTCTCATAATGTATAAACATAGACTAGTGATATAATAAAAGATTTAAAAGACTATAGAGAAAATACTTTAGAAAGCTGAAAGTTGAAGATTCTTCTGTAATGCGATGTTAACAAGAATATCTACAATAGGTAAATGAAGAATAACATAAGAAATGGAAATAAATATCAAAGTAAAGAGTCAAAACAAAACAAAATCAGAGTTGATAATGGGTTGCATCCGGGAATTAGAGGGTAGGTAAAAGAATTGCTGTTACCTTTATAATTCTTGTAGGACTATTTGTGTAAAATATGTGAATGTATAACTTTCAGAAAAATGCTAAAAATTTCAAAACCACATGTACAGATAAGTTAATGCTATAATAATTTGAAATAACTATCACTTCAATTATCCAATGCCCTATTGCAAACCATCCAAAAACCCAGTGCCTTAAAACAGCATTGATTTTCTGTTGCTCCTGACTGTGTGGGTAGGCTGGACTCTGCTGGACTTGGCTGAACAGTTGCTCTGTTTAATGTGTTGGCTAGAGGAGCTCAGGTGATCACAGTCAGGGGGGAGATTGGCTTAGCAACCTGGGTTCTCCTTTAGGCGATTTCTCTCTGCATATGACATCTTTCTTCCACTGGGGCTCTCCAAATAGCCCCTCTCTCCCGCAGAACACCTTAGACTCCCTTTGCCGCAATGGCTGGGTGTTAAGAGGAACACTCCAAGAAGATGCATCCAGTGTGCCAGAAGTCAGCAAGCCTCTGCTGATTGCATATTTGCCAGTGTCTTATTGGTCAAAGCAAGTCACGTGGTGAAACCAGAGTCAGGGAATATTCTACACAAGGATATGGATGCTGGGAGGCATGGTTCACTGGAGGCCACCAGTGTAACAGCAGAGCACACGCGGGATGTTTTGCCTCCATCTCACATGCTTCAGCTGTTTCACCAGGACTAAAGTTAGATTTCCCTAATGAAATTGCTAAACCACTTCCCATCTTTGATTTATTTGAATATTCTTTAAGTGGGCATAAGGATATGACATATCCTGATTCTCTCCATAGTCAACTAAACATTAGACCAGACATGAGCTCTGATGAGCTCAGCTAGGGACAACAAGAAAGCCACTGAAAATCTTTACTGAACTACTAAATGACTACAAGGAGCAAAACAGAGATTTATTTTCCCAATCTAACATTTGTTATTGTCTCTTATTTAGTGTTAGAAGTAGCTCTTTCATTTTATGTTGTGTTAGAAACCATTTGTTATAACACTTCTGTCTTTTCAAATTTAAATCTATATTTCAAAAAAATTTGAAGAATAGTGGACTAACAGTAATAATAAGTTATATGTGTTGAACATTCAATGCGTGCCAGAACTTTCCTATATAAGAATTCTCTAGAAACACCCCAGTCTACAAAATAAAAATATTAAGGGCTTATGAAAAACATGTATTTTGCTATTACTAAGACTTCCAAGCCTTCTTTTTACTACCAGATGTTTGAGGGTAGAAGCTAACTCATTAAACAAAGCACAAATTAGAATTTTAATACTAAGAATTACAATTCTTTCTTCCCCACATATATTTTCCTTCACCCTTTATTTTCTCCCTCTTCTATCTTCTTCTTTTGTTATGATTATTTTCAATAATCAAATAAAATACCTTAGAATTTAATTTTCCTTAAAATCTCTTAAATGTTGTCATATTGAGCTGTCCTTGTCAGCTGAAATTATCACTCTCCAACCAACATGTCTATTAAAAATGACTGAAAGCACTTTGCAAATATAAGATGTTCTATAAACACTTCCCCCAATAGTCTACAACCCATTTAAATGGTATTTGATCTGGCATACTTGCTCTTTCAAGCATCTTTGAGCCATCAGAAATTTGGATGCTGTTCTTGCTTTCTGGGTTTCAAGTTCCCCAAATGTTCTTTATTGAAATCCAATATTCATTCCAAATTATATTAGATTGAATTCAACTTAACTGAGAACAGGAGCCAGGGAGGCCCCATTCCCTCAGTCACTCTTGTATTAATGATAAGAATTAGATCAGGAGATCACATTTGATTATTCTCTCAATCTTAATGCTACTTCTGCAGGAAGCTTAGCAGGCTTCTTTATCTATAATTCACACGTTGGAAAGTGAAGGTGATAGTAATTCCAAAACACACCAGGGTAACAAGTTTATTTAAACTAAATCAACATGATGGAGAGCATTTTATTTCAAGGAGATAACACTGATTGTAAAACCAGCCTATAAGTGAGTACATGATAAAAACCTAAGTAGTTTTATTTGCTCAAACTAAAATATGTACAATCTTAAGTAACTTAATTTTGCTTTAAACTGAGAATACTTCATTTTTGAAAAAGTTCAATATTGAATTGTTACAACTAGGTTTGTAATGCCAAGAACTAAGAACCATATGAACATTGAATTTGTGAATGAATTTAGGGCACAGGATAATAGGAGAGGAACTCAAAGGTGGATGAAATCAAAACAAAAAATCAAAGATACATAAATAATCTGGAAGAAAGCACCTCATTGTATTTTATACGTTCTAGTGCTCCAGTCAGAGCAGTCTTTAAGGATTATGAATATTTCTTGTAATCACTGAGCCAAAACTCTTGCCCAACACTTCTCATAGTGTATTCCTTGGAACAAAAGCCATTCAAGATACTCTATGAGGGAGAGTTTTCCAGTATCACATCCTCCTGCTATCACAGTGGGGTATGCTGCAGTCCCATCCCCATCAATGCATAGTAGATACTAATAAATTTCAAGACTCTTCCTTAGAGACTTCTCTTTTATTTGGTTAATTGTATTTCCTCATTTTATTTAGCCATGAAACTTTTCTTTCTTCTATTGTCCCTTAGCACATTTCATTTATTATCTTCAGATTAATGTGCTCTGAGCTACACTTTAAGAAATCATAGGTTTAAAATCTATGAAAAGTTATTGGTGTTTCAGTAATATTCACAAGATCTATTGACTTAGAGGTAGCAACGTCCAGATTTTAGTGACTTGCGTGACAATTAATTACAAAAAAAAAACAAATTGTACAAACAGTTTGGAAAATTGTTTGGCAATATCTCCTCAAGTTGAAACATGTCTACCCTGTGAACCAGCTATTCCATTTTACTCTGTTAGAATAGGAACATCTCTGTTCATTGAAATACATCTACAGGAATGGGCATAACAACTCTAGTCTTAATAGTCTTAAACTGGAAATAAATCATATATCTATTGAAAAAAGAATTAAAAAATTAAAAAATAAATCATGAAGCACCCATGCAGTAGAATACTATGTAGCAATGAGAATAGCAAAAGTATTAGAAGAATATCAAAAATAAACTGCTGAGCAAAACAAAGCTAGATAAGAAGACTATGTACTGTTTATTTCCATTTAGGTGAGGTTTACACTCAATCTTAGCCAAAAGGCTGACAAGTGATTTTTTTTATGTAAAGTTTAAAGAAAAACAGAAAAAAGTAATCAGTGGCAGCAGAAATGAGAGTGGTGGTTACCTCGGGCAGGGTGTCATGACTGGGTCAGGAGGTGAATTCTGGGATTCTGATAAAATTCTGTGCCTTTGGGTGTTTGCTTTGTATAAACTCATCAAACTATACACTTAGTGACTGTGTAGGTTTCTGCATGCATAGAAATCATAAACTAGTATAAAATAAGTAAAATATTTTAAATAAGCCTTTTTAAAAAATACTGTGGTGAGAATGTTTTCATGTTTTTAATTTTTTTCTTTGCCCAGAAAATTGTTTTCCTAAAGGCAAGTGATATTGGGCATGACTTAAAACATCAGTGTTGCTGGGCATGGTGTTACACACACGCTTGTAATCTAGTGCTTGGGAGGCTAAGACAGGAGTATCACAGGTTCGAAGCCAGTTCACGGTTACTTAGCAATACCCTGTTTCCAAATAAAAAATAAAAAGGGCTGGGGTGTAGCTCACAGGTAGAAGGTATCATGCCCCCGGTTCTATCCCTAGTACTACAAGAAAAATCTATAAATCTAAGGGCTCAGTGTAGGCACGTAGCTCAGTGGTAGAGCACATGCCTAGCATGCACAAAGCCCTGGGTTCGATCTCCAACACTGCAAATAAAGACAGAACAAAATCTGTACAAAAAAATCTATGATGTGCCCTATGCCTCAACATTTAACGTGTCCTTTAGAGTTAACAGTAGTTTGTCATTAGTTACTGTGGGAATAGGGTGGCTATGGGGGTGAATGCACATGTATGCAACAAATCCATGTGAAACAGGAGAATATGCAAGAGTAAGCATTATTTGTTAATTTCTTCCCTTAGTTATCCATGTTCTTGGCACTTGGAATATATTTGTGAACAGAACAGAAAGAGTCCCAGATCCTATAAGTTTGTATTTTAGGAATGAAAGAGAGAAGTGATATACTGTATAAATAAATAAATGAGTGGTTAAATAAACCCCAAATAAAAGGACTATTAGATAATTATTTATTTTTATAATAAAGGATTTTCATATTTAATGATTTAAGGGCTGTTGAGAAAATAAGGCAAAGCCAGGGGATAGTGGCAGTGTGCGTGGTAGGGCTCACATACTATAGCCTGATCAGGGAAGACTTTTCTGATAAGAAGACATCTGAGCGGAGTCCTGAAGAAGAGAAGCAGGGACCAAGCAGGTATGTGGGGGAAAAGAGATTTAGATAGGAGAAACAGCAAGGAGAAAGGCCCGGAGAAAAAGCATGTGCTCAATGTTTAAGGAATAGCAAGGAAAATGAGGTAACCAGAGTAGGAAGAGCAAAAGAGAATGGGGCTCTGAGGATTTGGGAGAGTTTCGAGCAGCTATCCCATGATCTGACTTATATTTCATTCTTTTCCCCCCAGCTTTATTCATGTGTAATTTATAAGTAAAAGTTATGCACATTTCTGGTGTACACCATTTTAAAAGGGCTACTCTTGGTTCTGGCGTGAGACTAGACTGGGGAGTAGAGAGAAGGGTGGACGCAGGGAGATTGGTGAGAAAACAGTTGTTGAGTGACTTGGTTCAGTGGGGCTGGGTGGGGAATAGGTGAGAAGTGGTCATAGTAAGGATCTATTTGAAAATATAATGATTGAAGTATGATTGAGTAATGATTGAGGCATAAGAGAGTAAGGAAAAAATCAAAGATGATGCCAGTATTTTTGGCTTGATCAACTCATAGGTTAAAGTTACTATTTAGTGAGGAGGTAAACCGCAGGATGTACAAGTCGGGGAGGTGGAGGCAGTACCCAGTGTTCAGTGGAGGGAATGCAAAGTCTGAAATGTCTGAGACACCCAGGTTCAGATGTGACCCTGACATCTGGATATATTAATCTGGAGTTGAGAGCTTTAGAACTAGGGATATAAATTTGGAAGTTGGTTGATTCTAGATGGCATTGAAAGTCCTGAGACTGAATGACTTCATGTAGGAAATGAGTGTAGAGAGAGAAGTGAAGCAATACGTGAGCCAATCCTTGGTCCCCATCTAGAGTTTGGGAAGATGAAAAGAAATCAGAAAGACATCAGAAAGGAGTGGTTAATAAAGTAGGAAGAAAACCAGGAGTGTGTTGGTTTGTAGAATTTAAGGAAGAATGTGTTTTAAGAAGAGACTTACACATTGTCTCAAATGCTGCTCACAGTTCAAGTAAGATGGGAAAGGACCACTGGATTCACAATCTCCACTGGATTCACAATCTTGATGATGAACCACTGGATATGCAATCTTGATGATGAACCGAACAAATTGTTTTGGGTTTTAGAAAGGATCCAAAGAGAAGAACCGGAGAAAGCTGAGTGTGGGCCAGTCTTAAGGAGTCTTAATCGAAGGAGAGCATAGAATTCCATGTTTGCTAGGAGATGCAGGGTGAAAATAGGTTGCTCTTTTTTTTTTAATTACTGGAAATATTCTAACATGTGCATATATGGTTGAAATAATCCAATAAAAAGGAAAACTGGCAAGGTAGAAGAAATGAAGGCAATTTCAGGAGTGATGTAATTGAGTAGGAGAGAGAGATAAGAAGTCTGGGTGTCAGGTACATCTATAAAATGTTTATCCTTATAAATGTAGCTACAACCTCATTAAAGGATTGATTTTCTCTGATTTCTTTTCCTTTATACCTCTACATCTTAATGGATAGCTGCTGCATAAGCTACTAATTAAACCAGAAATTTCTGTAAGAAAGGGGAAAAAAACTAACACTACTTATTTGTTCTGCATTGTGGATGACCATATATATATGTATGTATTGATGGGCTCTTTGTTGTTATTGAGACTTTGAAGGTATTCAAAAGTCCTAGCTACATCTCTTTTCTGTGTAGCATTCACAAAATTACCTGAAATAAAGGAATTCCATTTGGATTCTGATATTCAAGAGCCTGTACCATAGTTTATCTCTGAAATGGTAAATAAAAGGAGAGATAAAAGAAAAATAGAGCAAATAAAAACTTAAAAGTCAAGGTTGCCTATCGACTAGAAATCTACTTCTTCAAAGGAGTTAATTATTTAAGATGTCAGAATAAAATGGGAAGTAGTGGAGAAGCCTCTTTGTTTTGTGTCAACTTTGTATTTTCTCAGATTTTACATCAATTTCATTTTAATAGTATTGTAAACTGCATGTTTGAGAGTAAGTCAAACCTTTTAAACCTCATACTGTAAAAAAAGGAGAAGTCAGCTCAGGACAAGAGTTGGTTTCTTACCACATCTAAAATAGAAATCTATGACAAAAATAGAATAAAATCTCAGCCTGTGGCTTAGGCAGTAGGCTATATTTTTTTAAATATTTGGGCTGATTACATAAATTTTTAAGGTCTTGCTACAAATAATAGTCTTATAGATCATTGGTTCACAATAGGAAAAATTAACATTTGGAAATCAATTATGGCACTGAAATTATTTTAGAATATGTTATTTGATGGAGCTTTTCAATAGTGTTAGGATATTTAAAGGGTTCCTGGGATTATATATTGCATAGATTCTCCTATATACATCTTGCTAATCTCATTTCTCCTGCAGGACAAGTCCATTTGAACCTTTGTTGTCCTGCACATTTCTTCAACCATTTCTATTGAGAGCAGCACTATCATTTCAGCCACCATTGATAGAAATTTTGATATCTCTCCCACCAGTGAAATTTACTCACCAGCTAGGTTAGGGTCAAACTTGTTGGCATATGTTTCCTGTGTTGGCTTTCTCATCGTTACCATCACCCTTCTTTACCTCCCTGCCTTTTCACAAAATCTCCCCCAAATGGTCAGAATTCTCAGATGTTCCAGGTCTCCATGATTCTTCTGCCTTCAGCATGTGCTCCAGCCTCCTCTCTCTGCACTCGCTAGTTCAACTTGTATATCCAGGGAAATTCCTCTTTATCCCTTACCCTTTCTTTATCCCTTACCCTCTCAGCTTTCCCAACTCTGTGCCTTAGCTCACATGGTTCTGTGAGTCCCAAGCTGGAGATAGAGGCAGGATTCCCCAGTGATGTCATCTAAGGAGCCACCCAACATCTCTGACTTTCTGTTCTCCCCTGGTCCTTGAGGGACTAGCCCAAATGTCAGCTCACTCAGCCTCATGACCCTTCCTGGAATAGTCCTCTGTGCACAGTGTGCTCCACGGTGCCCAGCCCAAGCATTCTCTTCATTTTACAGATGACTACACCGAGGCCCAGGGAGATTGAATGATCAACCCACACCACAGAGCTAATAGGTGGCAGCCTGGGATACCAAAACCACTGCTGCTTGGGGGCACTCAGCTGCTTCTTAAATGTTCTTTGACTGAATGAACAAGTAAACAAATTTGTTGTTTTCAGTTTTTTTTATTTAAAATAGGAAAGTACTAAATGGTGTTTCTCTGGTAGTAAAAGTCTTGCATGAATAGAATAAAGTAGATTATTAGTGACATGAGCTGAGAAACAGAGAAAATATGAGAAATTTCCAAAGTATTAGGCCAATAGTAAGGCTGTGTTCTCTGTCAAAAGAAAACTGAATAAAAAAAGCAATGTTTTGATTTTTTACTTATGTATTTTAATGATGCAACCCAAAACAAAAATAAACATTTGAAAATAACCTAGATGAACAGGTAATAGTGTTCAATATGGGCCAGGTATTTTTTAATCTCTTCCATCTATTAATTTTTTAAATGTAATCATTATACCAATTATACAAGTTAAATATTTCATAACATTTTATAGTTGAAGGAAAGAGAGTCCGAGGGATGAAGTCACTTGCCCTAGGTTAAACATTACTGTTATAATTGGAATTAAAGCCAAATGTCTGTAGAACCAATATATTTTCACTGATTCAACTGAAATTGTTTAAGAATGTGTAGATAGAAGATAATGGATCACAGGATGGACTTATACAAAGATATCAAAGTCAACTACTATGCTGAAAACAGGAAGGTTGGAGGGGGGATGTGGGGGGTGGGAATTGGGGAAGGCTAGTGGACCAATGAGTGCATGTATACATCAACCACCCTGAAATCCTTCAAGATGTATGTTTGCAATGCACTAATAAAAAAAAGAAGATAATATATTTTGAGATCACTTCTTAATCACACATATAAAAGTAGATAGCTAAGGCCTTTGTGGATGTAATAAAAACAATAACTTCTAATTCCTTACATTAAACTACATTATAATATGATAAATTTATTTGCAAAGAGCCTTAAAAAATTCCATTGGCAGAAGTAGTATGTGCCCCTTCAAAGACAAAGTGCACATATTCTTTCTCAGACCTCACATCTTCAATCAAAATACCCAGTGCCTATGTCAAGTTTGATCTCTACAGGTAGAGAGACAATAGGAAGTTGACATAATGCTCAGGGTTATTGTTAAAATATTAAGCGATGATATGTCAAAAGAAAGCCACAGCTTCTCACCACAAATATAATACTTGAGTGCCAACAAGTATAATAAGTCCATAAGACTCTTGTAAATTCTATTGATTTCATAGAATTTGGGGCTTAAATTAAATGTGGTGAAGTCAAAGCAATATTTGAATAGATGGTTTTAAAAAAAGAATTAGATTTTAGGTGGGGTTTTTTATCATGGTTGGTTGGTTGGTTGGTGCTGGTGATTGAACCTAGAGGCATTCTACCTCTGAGCTACATTCCAAACCCTTTTTATTTATTTTTTTATTTTATTTTGAAACACGGTCTTGCTAAATTGATGAGACCTCAAACCTGTGATCCTCCTGTCTTAGCCTACCAAGTACTTTTATTACAGGCATGACATTTTGCCCAGCTAAGTATGTAGTCATGTTGAAATCTGATCCTAAGCAGAATATTTTTCATATGTTTTGTTATAGGTGAAATGGGAAGCATTGGCTTTAGGGTTGATCTGAAACCACAAATTAGATTAGTGCCTCTAATATTAAAATGTGGAGGGAAAAAAGTAGAGCCAATCTCCCTGAGCCTACTGTCACTCCCTAAAAGAGACACATTAGCAGGCAAGTGTATAGCATCCTTCCACAGTGATTCTTATCCAGATCAATTAACCTTGCCATGGCACAGCCTATTCAGTTGTGATCTTTTACAGCTGATGTGTCTCCCAAATCTGCCAGATTTGAAAATTCACAGTTTCCCTCTTATCATACAAATTGATCATGTTCTGCATGATACAGCTGTTACTAATTTAAGAAAAATACCTATTCAATATTGCTTTGACCTTATCACATTTATTTTAAGCCCCAAATTCTATGAAATCAATAGAATTTGCAAGAATCTTATGGACTTCTTAGACTTGCTTGTACTCAAATGCTGTATTTTTGGTTAAAAAAAGAAACTGTAGCTTTCTTTTGACACATTATTGCTTAATGTTTTAACTATAATCCTGAGTATTACACCAACTTTCCATTGTCTCTCTACCTGTGAAGATCAGACTTGACATAAGCAATGAGTATTTTGATTGAGAAGGTGAGTTCTGGGAAAGAATATGAGTATTTTGTCTTTGAAGGGGCACCTACTACTTCTACCAATGGAATTTATCAAAACTCTTAGAATTGCCTCTAAGCATAGTTCCCTGCCTGGGGACTTAGAGTGGGGCTGTAAATGATTGGGGTCATAATGGCACTGAGTTAATTATGATTTGGGGCTTCAGCTCTAGCTCATTTCCTGCCTCTCTTGAGGGGCTCTAGTCTATCTTTTCATGCCCCTAGTTTCCCAGAACTCATAATCCCAGAATCAATGTTGCTTTGCATCATAAATCTAATGGCCAAATGATTGAGGAGTCTCCACTAATCATCACTGTCCAGACCCAGGAATAGGCATGCTTCCCCACGTGGCCTCTGAGCCTTTAACCAAGACCTCATGTTCTCTGGGTGGCAGCTCTTCAAATAGCCCCAAAGAAATTTTCCCTAAGCTAGTGATTGTCTTGCAAGTCCTACAATCATCTTTGAACTTTTCCTCTGTCAAGTTACAAAATCTATTCAGTCATACCCTGTCCTCGTGCCAGGGTATCTCAGCAGTTTGGTGACACTTTAAAAACATTCCTACCAATGTATACTATTGCACATATTTGTAAACCCCTTTCTTTCCCACATTCTTACTACCACTACCATGTTGTTAGCAGGTGGATGTTCTGGCAAGAATTTCAATCAAATGACCATTCATTAAAAAATAAAATAATTCACAGAGAGAAAGAGAAAGACATGGATGAAAATAAGGGGCTTCATTTTCATTTAGGATTATGATGACTTCAAGCTTTACTTCAGAATTGCTACAATAAAAAACTATAAAGCAAAAATTTGGTAGCAGAAGAATTCCAAGAATTCCTTCTGGGGGATGAGGTTAGAAATGTTCAATTCATGGAAGTTGTCTTTGAATGGCAAAAAAAATTCTCCCTCCAAAAGTGCTGTCAATCACACATCCCATTATTGCCCAGGACATTACATTTATCTTAAAATGGCTCAAAAACTTGTTTATGATTGTCAGCTTTCAGCGACTGTAAAAGTGTCTTGAAGGAACATAGTTCACTCCACTTAACTACACACAATATGATTTTTTTTACCTGTTTCACTGAAAAAAAATGAATCATGCCAAAGTTTGGGTCACTTAAAAGCACCCCATTAACCGTTTATAAATAGCAGAGAGCTTTTTGCATCCACTCTACATGTCCCCAGTGCAGCGTGTTCCAATCAGACATTTATTATTCTTTGCTGTTGTTTGGATTCCTTAAACTGCTAAAACATCACACAAGTAGCAAAGAAGATTCTGCTGTCTTTTGTGTGGCTATTGTTGCTTAGGAAACCATTTCCTTTTCACAAGAGTTTATGGGACATCTGTGCCACATTGAGTCAGCCACAGAAAGATGCATAACCTCAGGAATAGAGAGTGAGGAGGAAGAAGCATAAATGAACAAAATAGGAAAGTTAATGCAAATAAAGCTCCTTTAAAATAATACTCCGATAACTATTTTATATTAGGAAAATTTCAGGACATGTAGGTATGATTCTTAGTCACATGGGATATCTTTGTACATCACTGATGCTTCCTAATTGGGTCTTTAGTTTTCCCTCTGTGAACACCCTAGAGGCCTTTACCCTAATAATGCCCTTGCGAATCTTTCACAAAACTCATCATGGCCATTACCCATTCCCAGAGAGGGAAGCAGGTGTGCCCCGAAGCTGGTGACATGTTAGGACCTTTGAGACTCCTGTGATCTTCTATCACTATCCCCAAGTCCTACCCCCACCCACATCCTTGTCTCTACTACCTCTCTCATGCCTTCATACCCTTCCTTTCCTAAAACTACTTTGATCTTACTTTAGACCAACTCCTGTAACCTTTCCCTGTTCTTCCCCAAATAATTCTTAGTAATTCATACAGTGACCTCTGCTTCCTGCCTTGATTGAACCCTGGCCATTCCCTGCGGGTGCTGCACCTTCTTCAGTAATTCCAAGAAGCTGCTACCCATTCCTTCAAACACCAAAGCCCCCGATGCCAGGACAAAGAACTGAGCTTCCTCACCTCTTCTAAGAGCTTCTCTTCCACCTTGGTCTAAAATCTTCTTTCCTGCATTTTAGTGATCTAGTGTACTGCATGGTGATCACAACTAATAATAATGTAATGTATATGTGGAAATTGCTAAAATAGGTTTCTAATAGTCTCACCCCAAAATAATTATAAATTGGTGAGGTGATGGATTTGTTAGTCAGCTTGGTTGGATCGTTCTATGATGTATATGTAGATCAAAACATCATCTTTTACCTTATAAGTGAACACAATCATTATTTGTCAACTGAAAATAAAATTAAATGTAAAAAATAGAACCAGGCATAGTGGTGCACAACTGTAATCTCAGCACTTAGGAGGCTGAGAGAGGAGAATGGCAGGTTCAAGGCCAGCCTCAGCAACTTAGCGAGACCCTTAGCAACTTAGCACAACCCTGTTTCAGAATAAAAAAAATTTAAAAAAAAGACTGAGGGTATAGCTCAGAGGTAGAATGCCCCTGAGTTCAATCCCCAGAACCAAAAAATTAAATTAAAATATAGAAGAAAATAAAAATTTTTCCTCAATTCTACACTCCTTGTCATTGCCATCTTCCTCTCATTGTCACTTGCCTCCTGATCTTCTCCTTTATCATCAAAGCTTTGGAGCCTGGACTGTGTCTTCCTTCTCGCTAACCTAAGATATTCCAACATTCATGGAAGTAACCCAAAGGGTGACGTGCTCTCAAGGTTACTACACTCCTTGATTCCAACGACCGTTCCATTTCTGCTGCCCACTCACCTGCCCTGAATCTCGTACCTGCTGAAAGTTCAAAAGTTCCAATATCCCATTGTCAAGTGCTCACTCTTACCTCACCTGCTCTCCTGCCTCCCAGAGACCTCCGGCTCTGGATCTCAGTAACTTCCTCATTTCTCTGCTTCCTGTTTCTGTCTTTCTACTAAACCTTACACCCTGATGTTCATTTAACTATTCCAAAGATTTTATACCTAACACTGCTGCTTCCTGAGCTTTTTGTTACACCTGTATGGACCCTCATCTCAACCTTGCTCCTCTGTTTTTCTAAAACACCTGCCCAGGAGCCCTAGCTTTGGGCTGATGCTGCAACTTGCCCTGTCTACCTTTCCCTAGGACAGCTGAGCACACATGACTGATCAAGTTCCAGGTTGATGCGACTTAACACCTTTATGGATCCCAGACCTTCACCTTGAGCCAGGCCACATCTGCCCCTACTACAAAGGCTATACTTTATCCTTGATCTGCACTCTGTTATCCTCCACAGCAGTCTCCTTTGCTCTCAGCAGATAATCCCACCTCATAAGGAGCAGGATGATGGTGTAATAGTTAAAAGCATGCTATCAGGAAGCAGACAAAAGGCTGACTCTCAAGTGGAAGAACAGGAATTCAAACCAGCTCTGTCTGCCTGAAGCCCAGGAAGAATTTCTTATTATTGTTGATACTCTCATAAGAAAAAAGGTTCAACATCCAGAACGGTTTTCTTTTGAAATAACAAAAGAATTTTGTGCATTTTTATTTTTTCACATTCTCACAGATTTCCTACTTGGAAAATATCTAGATTAACACTTTAATCACAAGTTATTTTAGAACATGGCCATTTCAGAGTCGTAATGATTAATTGTGCCTCATCAAATTTGACATTTTGCCATGTCGTTTTCTTCATTCTCCCTGGGAAGCCCTATTCACTTTCATGGCTCCAATTATCACCTCCGGAATGCTCCTGAAAACCAATCTGTAACTCTCACCTCTCTTTTGAACTTCAGTCCCTACCATCCAAATGTCAGTTGGACATCTGTGCATGAATATTCTTCTGTCATTTCAAATTCACCATGTTGAAAACTAATTTATATGCCTACCCCTATCTGCCTGCTGCCTTCCATATTTCTATACTACACACAGTATTCTGAGTTCAATGATTAACATTCATCTTCATTTTCCTTCCTTCCTCTCCCTAGGATATGTATTCTTTCCTCATTTACAGCTTTCCCTTACTCATAATTCCCTTGTTTGTCCTCTGTGTGGGGAGTGGCACACATAATGGTCATCCTTTTTCTCCTTCAAGCTACATAGCCCTATTTTATTTTTATTTTGAAACAGGGTCTCTCTAGGTTGATGAGAGTCTCACTACTTGTTGAGGCAGGTCTTGAACCTGTGATTCTCCTGTCTCAGCCTCCCAAGTACTGGGATTACAGGCATGTGCCACCACGCCCAGCTTGGTAATGCTTCTTTTAGTTCACAAATCCTCCTCCTGCAGCTGTTGTTATTTATTTGCCTTTGTTAGCTCTTGCTTTTTAAAACAGTCATTGTCTTTTCATTTTCTTCCTTGTATGACTGCTTTTCAGTGTTGTGAAGATTGTTGAGAAATGATTGTGAGTGGAAAAAAAACCAAAACAACAGCCATGCACATCAGCATGTATGTACATGCAAAACTTGGATGGGTTATTCATATCAATTTTATTAAATATTAAGCACTTCTCAAACCAGGATGTGACAATGAGCATAAGGTCACCTGTGGTTTATAGTTGAAGAAACTGAAGCACAAAGAGATGAATTATAGCAAGAACTCAGTGAAAGGAGAACTTGGGATTTTAAGCCAGCACTCTGGTTCTCATGTAGTTTTCTTGCTAAGTTCCCTTTAAGCAGGACAAGTTTAAGCTGATCTTAATACTAATGAGCATCAACATGGGACATTATTTAGTACCAGAGCAAATGGTGCATGTCCTCTGACAATTCTTCATATTCATTAATATCAAATTTACAAAATCATTAAGTGTTTCGACTAAGCCCCATAGCAGTACAGGGAGATATCATTACTTCTAACAAACTAATCTTTTCCAAGTTATACACCTATTACCAAGTCCCTTCTTTTTTCCTGTTTTGTCCTGTACTATAAGGAATTTGTTAAGAGTGGTTTCAAATTAGTCAAATAATAAACTCCCTAATATACAAGCTAACCAAGGGGTAGAGAGAAGAAAGTCTAAAATATACCTTTAAATCTTTACAACTAAAAGAAAAAAGACTAAGAACTAATTCTTTCTCCTGGACCCCACCATTATTGTTTTTATTTTTTCCCCTTTGAATTCAGATTGCTAGGTTCTAGAAGCAGAGTTCTAATCATGCAAAATTCCCTTGTAATAATTTGGGGATACTTACAGAAACATTTCCTCTATTACCAGAAAACACTGTACATTTGTTAAGATGCAAAAATGGAATTGGATCCCTGGAATTTAAAATTAGCGTCATGTATATTAAAGTGACTATATAACAGCCCCCTGCACATGGCCTTGGTTATTAAATGGATGGCACTCTAAAGTCAGCCTGGTGCTGACTACAAGGCTTTCAAGAGAAGAACGTCTCTGACAGTCCATTGTTGAACAGCAGCAAAAGCGCTGTCTGATGACCCTCGTGTGGGCCGGCTGAGCAGGGATCACAACCAAATCACTCCTGGGACCATCACAATTACTGTCACACTTGTAAGAATGTTATTTCATCATATGACCTCATAAGTGACAATAAAGACCCAAAATGGCAGTGGAGAAACTGAATGGTGAAGAAATATTGTAAATTGTCACAAAGCCTATATTTTGGCCTCCTAGAGTGGGGCTTTAGGTTGGTTTCAATGTTATCAACACCTTGCAGACTCAAAAGTAACCATTTTCACTGTCTCATGTTTGCTAAAAGCACATTGTTTTAAAGGTAACCTCAAAGGTAAAACCTAAATTTTATTCTCTTTTTTTAAAAATTATAAGCCGGGCATGGTGGCACATGCTTGTAATCCTAGTACTTGGAAGGCTGAGACAGGAGGATCACAGGTTCGAGGACAGCCTCAGCAAGTAGTGAGACTCTCATCAGCCTAGTGAGACCCTGTTTCAGAATAAAAATAAAAAATAGGGCTGGGGGTGTAGCTCAAATATAGAATAAATTATAATTTATTTTTCTGGTGCTGGGGACTGAACCCAGGGCCTATGTGCTTTGCCACCAACCTATATCCTCTGTCCCCAAGTTCCATTTGTGTGTGTGTGTGTGTGTAAGATATCACCATCACGAACAGTTTAATTGAAAGTTAAGTTGAGCCGGGCGTGGTGGCGCACACTTGTAATCCCAGTACTTTGGGAGGCGGAGACCGGAGGATCCGGGTTCGCGGGCAGCCTCAGCTCTTTTCTCTCTCTCTCTCTCTCTCTCTCTCTCTCTCTCTCTCTTTCTCTCTCTCTCCCTCCTTAGTGA
>PVJS01040344.1:0-18489 GCA_004027185.1 Glis glis
TTACTGTACCCAGGCATGAAAGTTGCCTTTCCTTTAATCTTCTCTCTCCATTTGTTGGTTTCTAATTGTGTTAACTTTCAATCTTAACTTCCTGGAGTCAGAGGCCTTCCCAGTGGCTCCTATAGATGTTTTTCCTTAGGAGAATAAAGGCTAAACCTTTCCAGGTTAAATCTGAGTTTCACTTCCTCATTAGGAAAATGTAAGTGACAAGATCCAGTGTATATAACTCAAATACATTTAGACTTACTCTTAGAACAAACTCTTCTAAGATGCTCTCTTCCACCTCCTGGCCTTCCAGTCTGGTCTACACTTGTGCCTGTCTAAGCTTTATTTTCAAATTTGTTTCAGATACAAAGAAAGGAAAGAAGAAAGAAAAGGAAGGAAGGAAGGAAGGAAGGAGGACAAAAATCCCAAACCACTGAACAGCTTCTCCAGACCTGCTGATCGTGTGTGTGTGTGTGTGTGTGTGTGTGTGTGTGCGTGTGTGTGTGTGTGTGTGTGTGAGTGTGTGTTTCCATTTTTACTCTGGGAGTTGAGCTTGAGTCCAAACATCAGATTCCTTATGTGCTTTGGAAATTTCAGGTGAACTCAAATCTAGACTTTCAACACCTCTCTGTTGTCAGTTATCTCTTTATTCTTCCATCACTAACCTCCAATAATTAGGAAATGTTTGACAGTGACCCCTCAGATCCTTTAAGTTCTTTGGTGCCTTGGACTATAACTTGACTTGATTCTATGACATATTTCCAGGCACATTAACCTATCATGACTTTTATAACTTCAACTGCTTATTTAGTTTTGAGTTCCAATTTCACTAACTTTGGGTTTATTCATGGAAAGTGTTCCAGTTAGCATTCTCCACAGCTATAACCTAAAGACTTGACCACATAACTTAGAGGAAGGAAGATTTATTAGCTCACAGTTTTCCTTGAAGATATTGGGGTTCAGTCCATGTGAGGTCAGGGATTGTGGATCTCAGGGCACGGCGGCGGGAGGCGGAGAGAGGGAGAGCACATGGGCTGTGCTCCTCACATCATGGAGGCCTGAAGCAAGAGAGAGAGCAGGGGGAGGAAGAACTATATAAAATCCCCAAGGCCCACCCCCTCTAGCCACACCCTACTGGCCTAGGTCACCACCCAGATAAATTCATGACAGTGGATTTATCCACTGCTGAGATTACAACCCTCATGACTCAATTACATTAGTTTCAAACATTAATAAATGAGCTCTTTAGGGACATTTTATATCTAGCTATAACAGAAAAGTAAAACTTTGGCAGAGAAGTCTTTCTGATGCTTACAGTCATCTCCTTTTGCTATTTTATTCTATTTTATTTGTATTGGGGATTGAACCCAGGGGCATTCTACCCCTGAGCTATACGCCCAGCATTTATTTAGCTGAGGTGGTCCTCAAACCTGTGATCCTCCTGTCTCAGCCTCCCAAGTATTGGGATTACAGGAATGTGCCACTACACCTACCTCCTTGCTCTTAAGGTAACATAGCAGCAGGCCCTCACACTACTTTTTTGGATGCTTTTTGTCTAGTAAAAGGAAATTTGCTTTATTTAAGTATATTGATTATAAAGCCTTTCCCCTAATCACCTCAGATACTAGTAAACAGTTAAGTAGAAATAATAACCTTTTTATTTAAAACAAAAAAGTAATTGTGTGTGAGGTTTCCTAACCACAGATTCAAGATGAGACTGAATGTTTACTTACAAAAAGTTGATCTTTAAAATTGACTTCATTGCTTTATTCTTTTATAATACTTTAACATTTTGAATCTTTATGGACAGACTAGCTTTTAAACCCTGATATACAACATGTTTTCATTAGTACTATAAAGGGTCAAAAGAAATCAGAGCAACCATGGAATGTCTATTTGTAATGTCAAATGAACTACTGCGATGAAACAGTATCATGGGTTTATACCCATAGCTTTGTTTTCAGTAAAGACTTTGTTTTCAGTAAAGGGCTTTTTCCCTCTGTTAAAAGAAAAAAAATTATCACAAAGTGTTTTTTTTCTGTCAGAATATTTTTGTTTTGTTTTAATAATATACTATTAATATATGTGAAAACATCTATAAGCACAGAAATGCTATAAAATGCCGTCTACTTTTATATTTATTATAGCATATCAGTCTTTGGATCAGAACTGGATGGTAATAGCTTAATTTATAATCTGAAGTACCCACAGAGAATAAAAATTGTCACAAATAATTACCGAGCAATTAGACACTATTTCAATCACTATTTCAATTTACTCATTTCAACTGAGTAGTCTTTCTACTTTCAACTCAGCACTGCCAAAGCTAGGAATTTACTCCACATAAAACTTAGATTCATACACGTGTACTAATGCATGTGAATGCTTATTAAAATGGTTTTAAATATCCAAAATAGAAATAATCAAAGCATTCATCTTTAGGGGTTGGAAAAATTATTGTAATACAGTGTATATTCATATAATCTAATACTGGTATCCTTAAAAGAGAGAGAAAAATATCCATAATTAATGAAGTAGAAAAGTTGCAGAACTCAAAGTAAGCATGATCCCATTTATATTAATGATAACTAGATATAGACTCTTCATTCATACACATGTGTAGGAAATTTTGAGAAAAACACACAACTGTAAATAGTTACTTCTGGAAAATGCAAATGCAAGGGGAGGCATTTTTCTTTTATTGTTTTAAATTGGTTGTTTAGAATTTTACAATGTAGCCGGGCGTGGTGGCGCACGCTTGTAATCCCAGTACTTTGGGAGGCGGAGACTGGAGGATCCGGGTTTGCGGCCAGCCTCAGCTCTCTCTCTCTCTCTCTCTCTCTCTCTCTCTCTCTCTCTACTTAGTGAGGCCCTCTGCAACTTCGTGAGACCCGGTTTCAAAATAAAGTATAAAAAATAGGGCCGGGGGCGTAGCGCGGAGGTAGAACGCCCCTGCGTTCAATCCCCGGTACCAAAAAAAAAAAAAAAAAAATTTTACAATGTAGAAGTGCAGTATGCATTTTATAACAAAAATGTGAAGTTAGTCATCTAAAATAAAATGGCACTCTCAAATACCTATATTACATGGTATTTAATTATAAACAAACACATTAAGCAAGGGCAGTAGGTAAAGTTCAAACTCTGGAGCCTGGTGGACTGGACATAATAATTGTGCCTCCATGGTCTCTCTTGCTCTGCTCTGCCAAATCCCCACTCAAATTCTACCTTCCAGGCATCCAAAATGCACGCAAGTACAGAAAGACAGCATACAAAGGCAGGCCTCTGTGCCTTTGCTTCTTCTGGCATATTATCCCAGAGACTCCTTTTTCTCGTCTCTACTAGGACAACTACTAACAGTCATTCTGGATCATGCCTCAGTGTCAACCTATCAAGGAAGAATTTGGCCAGGTCTGTCCTTGATCCCTAGTCCTCTAGTCTCTGGCATATTTCTATTACAGCACTGGTCTTTGGACTGCCATTATTTACATAATGGTTTTTAGGATAACTATGCCATTGGAAGGAAGAATGATTTATTTAGATGACTGAATTAAAATCTTTAGACAGCTTGAATTTTTCATTTAATTTCTTTACCAGTTATAAAAAGTCATGAGATCATCTTGATTTTTTAAGATAAATGTTTCTATTAGGGCCATATTAGAGCCATACTTTTAAAAAATCTTGTTAATAAAAATTAACTAGCCGGGCGTGGTGGCGCACGCTTGTAATCCCAGTACTTTGGGAGGCGGAGACCGGAGGATCCGGGTTCGCTGCCAGCCTCAGCTCTCTCTCTCTCTCCCTGTCTCTCTCTCTCTCTCTCTCTCTCTCTCTCTCTCTCCTTAGTGAGGCCCTCCGCTACTTCGTGAGACCCGGTTTCAAAATAAAGTATAAAAAATAGGGCCGGGGGTGTAGCACGGAGGTAGAACGCCCCTGCGTTCAATCCCTGGTACCGAAAAAAAAAATTAACTAAAGAGTGTTGAAAAGATTAAGGAGGGACATGGGTTTAAAAACCTGGGTTATGTGGAAAGAGAGAATAAGATTGTGGTTACCAGAGGCTGGAGTGAGAGATGGATGGGGAAAGGGAGTTGCTCATCAAAGGGCACAAATCTTCAATTGAAAAGGAGGAATAAAAGCCAGGTGGGAATGGTGGTGTATGCCTGTAATCCCAGTACTTGGGAGGTCTGGATAGGAGGATCCTAGGTTTCAGCCCAGCCTCACCAATTTAGTGAGACTATCAGCAACTTAGTGTCACCCTGTTTCAAAATAAAGAATAAAATAGGGCTGGAGGTGTAGCTCAGAGGTAGAACACTTCTGGGTTCAATTACCAGTAAAACATACACACACACACACACATACACACACAAGGAATAGGTTTTAGTGATCTATTGTATGGCCTGGTAACTATAGTTCTAATAGCATATTGTCTATTCCAAAATAACTGAAACAGTGGATATTAAATTTTTTCACCACAAGCAAATGACAAAATATTTGACCTGAGATATGTTACTTAGCCAGATTTGATCATTCCATGATGCATACATGTATTGGAACATCACATTTTACCCCTGTGGGTATATTCAATTATTATTTGGCAATAAAAAACAAACAAAATATTTTAAAACAAGATAGGTATTGATCTTATTGATTCTTATTAGCTTCTCTGAAATGAAAATAACAAAAATTTCTTTCAGGATTCATGTATGATTGAAATAAAGCATAGAATATAGAAGTTGTATATAAATTATTATGAAATAAGACATTATACTATTTAGTAATAATATAATTTTAAAATAACATCATTATTCCTTAGTGCAATTTGGACAAAGGATACAAACATATTTATTATTTAGTGAAGGCTTGGCCTTTTCCATTTTTAAAATTAAAAATTAAAATTGGCCTTATTATATTTCCAGTTATTGAAGCAGGATTGTGCAGGAAATTGGCAATAATTGTTAGCAAAATGTAGGCTAATTACCATCCTCCTTGTAGCACAATGTTGAAAGCTCTGACAAAACAAATTAGGAGGTTTTCTCATCACCACAGCAACAATTTTCAACTTTGTTTTGCTTTTCTGAAAATATAACCAGTCAAACACAGTTAATTTAACTTGAGCAGAGTGAAAAATTGATTTTTTTTAGTGATGCAATTAGGCTTTAAGAAAATCAAGTTAAATAATGATATGCACAATTTAATTTGTTTACAAACCTTTAGAAACTCTATTTTGAGTTATAGCAAATAAAGAATTGACTATAAAATAAGGAGAATGATTTGGCTGGTGAAATGTCTTATTACTTTTTGTTGGTGTCATTCATTTGAAATCAAAGATGGTTGGGATAAATTACTAACAGCATTCACTTGTATTATGACCTTCATAAATGCCTGTTGACCATTGCTTGTCTATTAAAGTGACACAGTTAAGATGATTTGACCATTAAACTTAAAATAAATGTGACACAATTAAGATGATTTGACCATTAAACTTAAAATAAATGTGTCTTCTTTTAGAGAAATGAATGTACTCCAAACAAAAATGGGAGATACATTGCAGTATTGCAACTTTGAAATCAGGAATGTTCAAATTATATTAATAACATAATCAGCAACTATAAGCAAAGAGCAAAGAAAGAATAGGATATTTGAGTTAAATTTTTTTCCCAGAAGATTTTTATGTGTTTCCTAGAGCTTCAATCTTTTTTCTTTGTTGTGAAACTGAGGATTGAACCTAGGGGCATTCTACCTCCAAGCTATACCACTGATCCTTTTTATTTTGGTGATGCTGGGGATTGAACCCAGACCGTCACCCATGCTAGGCAAGCACTCCACCATTGAGCTACATCCCTAGCCCTATTTTGAAACAGGGTCTTGCTAAATCGCTGAGGGCCTCACTAAGTTGCTGAAGCTGGCTTCAAACCTGTGATCCTCTTCTCTCAGCCTCCTACATACTGGGAGTATAGGCATGTGCACTGTGCCCATCCACTTCAATCTTAAATGCTATAGAAAAAGTAAAATATCATTTTCTTTCTTTTTTTTTGAGGTACTGGGGATTGAACCCAGGGGCATGCTACCTCTGAGCTACACTCCCAGCCCTATTTTTTGTTCTTTATTTTGAAACAGGGCCTCACTAAGTTGCCAAGGGCCTCACTAAGTAGCTGAGGCTGGCTGTGAACCCGGATCCTCCAGTCTCAGACTCCTAAGTACTGGGATTACAAGTGTGCGCCACCAAGCCTGGCTAAAATAGAATTTTCTGATAAGATTATTGTTATCTATGTTTACCAAGACTTCCTTGATTTTTTTAAGTTATGGATTCTTAAGTTTTAAAAAAGCATTCTTAAACAAAGCCCACCCACCTTCTGACATCTGCACTGTTCTGTCTTCTGCCTGTAATTTTCTTCTCTCAGTTTTTCACATGATTGGTTCATTCTCCCTCTTTGCTTTTGGGTTCAAATGTCTTCTCCATTGGAAGTCTATCCTGATCACACTCTCCTAAATGTCTTCCCTCAGTTACTCTCTTTTTCATTAACTTCTTAATTTTTTTACTACCCTTACCATAATCTGCCAGCATATAGTTCCATTGGGGAAAGTGTTAGAAATTGATAAAGAATTATAAAAATGAATGAATGAACTTATGAAAGTGGTGACTTACAATTGTAGTCTGTGAGTATATATATCTTCTAACCTCCTGCAAGAAGCAACTCCAACATTGGTAATATTTATTGAATGCCTTTTATGGTTTCAATACAATTATAGAGGTATGTGGAATAAAAAATAACTTTTATGTCCTGGTTATGAATGTACTGGCAGGACGTAGGAAATTATAGCAAATAGAATAAACTGCATAAAACTGTATTGTAATTTAAGTTTAAGGGACATTTTAGAGCTAGAAATCATTGAGAGTTTTTTCAGTCACTGAAGGCTTGATCCAGGGCATCCTCAATGCCTTAAAGCATTAGTAGATTTTGTGTTCTTATATTTGAGAGCTCAGTAAGTTGGAGAAAATTGGGAATCTCAACTTTTTTTTTTTTGCGGTACTGGGGATTGAACCCAGGGGCATTCTACCTTCGGGCTATACCCCCAGCCCTATTTTTTATTCTTTATTTTGAAGCAGGGTCTCACTAAGTTGCGGAGGGCCTTACTAAGTAGCTGAGACTGGCCGTGAACCCAGATCCTCCGGTCTCAGCCTCCCAAGTACTGGGATTACAAGGGTGCACCGCCACGCCCAGCTTTCACCCTGTTTTAAGAAAAAATTCCTATTTTAATAGACCAAAGTCCAACTAAAATAAATATATTATATACTAAATATTATCTGAGAGTTTAGTATATATAATCTTCTGCTCTATATGCCCTACAAAAATGATTTCAATCTACCTCCTTTATTTTTTTTGGTGCTGGAATGGAATTCAGGGGCATTCTAACTCCATGCTATACCCCCAGCCCATTTTATTTTATTTTTTATTTTTTGAAGCAGCGTCTTGCTAAGTTTCTGAGGGTCTCACTAAGTTGCTGAGGCTGGTCTGGAATCTGCAATCCTATCTCAGCCTCCCAAGTACTGCAATTATAGGAGTGTGCCACCATGCCTGGCGAACCCTCTCTGCTTTGATCTTGTTCCAGTGATAGTAATTTATTCTTCCTGGATTCATGCAGGTCCAACAATATATAGATGACACGTTTTAATTTCTATTACTCCAATGCAGGCTTAATATATAGATGACACATTTTAATTTCTATTACTCCATATGCAGGATTAATCATGGAAACTATATTTGCTACATGATCCCTATATTCCTAAAGGGTGCTCAACATTTTGCATCTGACTAGTAATGTCTTTGATAACCTGTTTCATAAAAAAATCAATGCTTAAATTGATCATTGATTTTAAATTATGGAAATACTTAGAGCAATAAATTCAATTGAGGCTTTCAACTAGTCACACATATATTTTCTTTTGCCTACATTGGATAAACATTCTACTTCAATAAACGACAGCAAAATATCCCAGCAGAATAGTTGAATCCTAGGTGTAGATTTTTGGAACAAGTTACTTGTTTCCAATACATTGTTTAACAATTTGTTAACTTTATATATTCATACTAAGTTGGAGAAGCCTCCAATTGAACCAAATTAGCCACTCTTTAAAAATCAATTAATTATTCACTGTGAACTGTAATGTTCTGAAAGAGACACAGAAGCAATTAGGCGATCTGGTTGATGATCAAATAAAATACTTCATTCACTGAAAAATATATTTCTTCATATAATCCCATGGATTTTGTATTTGATGTCTTTCAGTATTTATACTGCTTTGCTCTGCCTTTGTGGATGGCAATACTGTTTCTCTCTCTTTCAAAGGTCCAAAACATTAATTGATTCCTTTGAAGTAGATGACTAAAGTGCAAAATTATACCATCACATTTAAAAATGTAAATTCCAATTTTTTTCACATCTCAGTCTAGTAAACTTCTTTTCTGGAATGCAATATAATGTAAAGATAAGATATGAACTTTGGGTTCAGACCAGAGATCCAATCCTGTCACTTCCTGCATGACAATCATTAATTGACTTCACTTCTGTAAGCTTCAGTTTCATTGTCTATATAACAATAAAATAGTTTAAAAAGAATAATATCTATCTTGGTTGGACTGCGCCGGCTGCTACCAGCATTGTGGCTTCCACACACCGCCAGCAGAAAAGCCAGAGACCTGTTTTGAGTTCAACTGCAGGTCAGCAGAGACGAAAGCAAGCAGCGAAGCCGGGCGTGGTGGCGCACGCTTGTAATCCCAGTACTTTGGGAGGCGGAGATCAGAGGATCCAGGTTCGCAGCCAGCCTCAGCTCTCTCTCTCTCTCTGCCTCTCCCTCTCTCCCTCTCTCCCTGTCTCTCTCCCTCTCTCCCTCTCTCCCTGTCTCTCTCTCTCTCTCTCTCTTTCTCCAGGTTCGAGGCCAGCCTCAGCTACTTAGTGAGGCCCTCCGCAACCTAGCGAGACCCTGTTTCAAAATAAAGAACAAAAAATAGGGCTGGGAGTATAGCTCGGAAGTAGAATGCCCCTGGGTTCAATCCCCAGTTCCACAAAAAAAATATTAAATAAAAAAAAATATTAAAAAAAAAGAAAGCAAGCAGTGGCTCGCTTCATATTCAAGAGACCAAATGGCTGTGGCGACAGCGGCTACAGCGGTGCCATCTTGGCAGGATTTTGCCAGCAGCTACCAGCATTGTGGCTCCTTCACATGAGCGACACAGACCCGAAACTGCTGCATCGGCAGAAGCAGCAGCGGTGTCATCTTGGTCATACTGCGCCGACAGCAACCAGCAGTGTGGCTTCTGCAGGCCACCAACAAGGAAGCCAGGGAGCTCTTCTAAAATCAGCACTGCAGAGCAGCAGCGATGGGTGCGTGCAGCAGTTCGATCCACACTTGGCAGAGTCCCCAGGGCCCGGAGGCCTGACCACAGCCTGCAGCAGCAACTGAGCCCCCCCCCCCCAGAGATTAAGAGCAGCGCTCAATGAGACCATAAGTCAATGAGCCGCCCCAGGGGGACACCACCCAGCGAGGCTACAGGGACTCGTGGTGTCTGAGATGGTGCGGATTGCCCCGGTGGAGGTGGGAGTGGGGTTTGCTGTGGGACGTGGTAGATGCATGGATAAGCAGACAGTCCCTGGAGACATTTGGGTGGGACATATTACAGCCCGTGGGTCACAGCATCCTTGTAGAGTCCCCAGGGATCACCACAGGACATACAGCTGTGGTACCCGGGGAAAATTGGACCAAACCAGCCCTCTCTGTGGAAAACGTGGAGTTCAGTGCACAGATTCAGGGCAAGGCGACACCTGCTGCTTCTGTAGGCAAAGAAAGACACAAGCCTGGGGCCCCCTGCTGGTGACACCTGCCATAGGTGTAGATAGAGACATAAGGACAGCCCAAGTGGAGAACGTGGAGACCCAAGCTTGCAGTGAGAGGGGCAATAGCGGCACTATTCGCTTGCACAGGTAGTGAGAGGCACAAGGTAAGGGTCCCAATCACTGAAGGAGACCAAGAATTGGGCCTGCAAATGGACATTATACCGAGCAAGTGAGAATAACCATTCAGTAAAGGCTATTCACCTTTAAGGCTCACCTAGTAGCAACTATCAACCTCCAGGATAAGAAACCATAAAGGGAGAGAGATTAGACATAGGATACCTATAGAGTGAGAGAGAACTATCAAAAGCAACAAAGGTATAAACATAAGAAATCTGAAATCATGAAAAGGAAGAATAGCAAAGAAACAATGAGCCCCCACAATCCCACAACAACAGAACCCGCCTACTCAGAAGTGCAAAAATTGCCAGAAGAACAATTCAGAACTTCAATAGAGGAAATGATACAGGATTTCTGAAAAGAATTCAGAGAGAGCCTGATAGAAATGAAGGAGCAAATAATCAGGAATAAAAAAGAAGCTCTGAAGGAAGTGAAGGATGCAATAATTGAAATGAAGGCATCAATACAGACCATCAACAATAGACTAAACAGAATCTCACTCTTAGAAGATGACCTTTCCAAAAATGAACACATAGTATATAAATTAGAAAATACAATTCAACAGCATGAATTGGACATTGAAGAGATCTCAGCCAGTCTTAAAAGAGCAAACATAAGAATAATAGGCATAGAAGAGGGATTAGAAGATAAAACTAAAGGAATTAATAATCTATTCAGAGAAGTAATATTAGAAAATTTTCCAAACATAGAAAGAGAGGTCGATACACAGGTACAGGGAACATATAGAACCCCCAATAGACAGGATCAGAGAAGAGGTTCTCCATGCCACATAATAATCAAACTGACTAATGTAGAGGCCAAGGAGAGAATCTTAAAGGCAGCAAGAGTAAAAGAGCAAGTAACATTCAGAGGCAAACCAATAAGAATCACTCCTGACTTTCCAAACCAAGTCATGAAAGCCAGGAAGGCCTGGAGCGACATATTCCAAACTCTGAAAGAAAACAATTTCCGGCCAAGATTTGTATACCCAACAAAGATATCTATCAAATTAGATGGAGAAATGAAAACCTTCCATGACAAACAGAAGCTGAAAGATTATATGTCTTCCAAAGCAGCACTAGAGAAAATGACCAAAGTGATTATTACAAAGAAGAAATAATAAGGAAACACCAGAAGCAAAGAAAAAGTGATTTCCATTAAACAAACAACTAGGCAAAGAGCAAACACTACCTCAAACAGAAATTAAAATTCAAAATGTTAGGAATGAAAACCCATCTCTCAATATTCATGCTGAATATAAATGGCCTCAACTCCCCAATCAAAACACATAAGGGGGCAATGCTGCCTGCAAGAAACACACCTTACAAGTAAAGATACACACAAACTAAAGACGAAGGGATGGAGCAAGGTAATCCACGCTAACAGAACTTGAAAACAGGCAGGAGTGGCAATTATAATATCAGACAAATTAGACTTCAAACCTAAACTTATCAGAAGAGACAAAGAAGGTCATTTCTTACTGGTAAAAGGAACAATCCAGCAAGAGGATATAACAATAGCCAACATTTATGCCTCAAACATAGGTGTAACCAGTTTCATAAAAGAAACTCTTTGTGACATTAAATCACACATAAATCCCAATACAATAATATTGGGAGACTTCAACACACCTTTCACAACACGAGATCGATCTTCAAGACAAAAGGTGAGTAAAGATGCCTCAGACCTAAGGAACACCATAAACCAAATGGACCTAGTAGACACATACAGAATATTCCACCCAACTAAGGCTGAACTCACATTTCTTTCAGCTGCTCATGGAACATTCTCTAAAATAGACCATATCCTAGGCCACAAAGAGAGTACTAGCAAGTTAAAAAAATGTGACATATTCCCCTGCATCTTTTTAGACCATAATGGAATGAAACTAGGTATCAACTATAAGAAGACCCAGAGAAATTTCATAAACACATGGAGACAGAATACTACACTGCTGAATGAGGAATGGGTAAAAGAAGAAATAAGGGGAGAAATTAATAAATTCCTAGAAACAAGTGAAAACAGGGACACAACCTATCAAAATCTCTGGGACACCTTGAAGGTAGCATTAAGAGGAAAATTCTTAGCACTTAGTGCCCACATAGGAAGAACAGAAAATCACCAAATGAATAACCTAATGACACACCTCAAAGCCCTTGAAAACAGTCTAACCCCAAAGTTAGTAGAAGACAGGAAATTATTAAAATCAAAGCAGAAATCAACAATGTAGAGAATAAAATACAAAAATTCAACAAAACCAAAAGCTGGTTCCTTGAAAAAATAAACAAGATAGATAAACCACTAGCCAACCTAACCAAAAGGAAGAGAGAATCAGTCCAAATTACTAAAATAAGAGATGAAAAAGGTGATATTACCACCGACAGCATGGAAATCGAGAGGATAATCAGAAACTACTTTGAAAAACTATACGCCAACAAAATGGAAAACCTAGAGGAAATTGAAAAATTTCTAGACATGTACGACCTTCCTAAGTTGAATCAAGAAGACATAGAAAATTTAAATCGACCAATAGCAATTAATGAGACTGAAGTAGCAATAAAGAGCCTATCATCAAAGAAAAGCCCAGGTCCAGATGGTTTCCCAGGCGAATTTTATAAAGCCTTTACAAAAGAACTAATCCCAATGCTCCTCAATCTATTCCGTGAAATAGAAAGAAATGGGACTCTCCCAAACACATTCTATGAAGCCAATATCACACTAATACCAAAACCAAACAAAGACAGCTCAAGAAAAGAAAACTACAGACCTATATATCATTGATGAACTTAGACGCAAAACTTCTAAATAAAATACTAGCAACACGCATTCAAAACCACATCACGAAAATCATACATTATGACCAAGTTGGATTCATCCCAGGGATGCAAGGCTGGTTCAACATACGTAAAACAATCCATGTAATCTACCACATAAACAGAACTAAAGACAAAAATCACATGATTATTTCAATAGATGCTGAAAAAGCATTTGACAAAATCCAACACCCATTCATGATAAGAACTCTGCAGAGAATCAGAATAAAAAACCATATCTCAACATCATAAAGGCAATACACAATAGGCCCACAGCCAACATCATAGTGAATGGGGAAAAACTTTGAGAGTTCCCCTTAAAAACAGGAATAAGACAAGGATGTCCGCTGTCACCACTCCTTTTCAATATAGTACTCGAGACTCTAGCTAGAGCAATAAGGCAAGAGAAGGAAATAAAAGGAGTACAAATAGGAAAAGAGGAACTGAAACTATCTCTATTTGCAGATGACATGATATTATACTTAGAAGATCTAACATACTCAACTAAAAGGCTCATAGAACTGATCAACAAATTCAGCAAAGTGTCTGGATACAAAATCAATCTTAAAAAATCAGAAGCTTTTCTATATGACAACCATAAATCCACTGAAAGAGAAATCCAGAAGACATTTCCACTCACGATATCCTCCAAAACAATAAAATACTTGTGAATAAACCTAAACAAGGAGGTAAAAGACCTCTACAAGGAAAATTTTAAGACATTGAAAAAAGAAATTGTAGAAGATCTTAGAAGATAGAAAGATCTCCCATGCTCTTGGGTAGGCAGAATAAATATCAAAATGGCCATTCTTCCAAAAGTGATATACAGATTCAATGCAATACCCATTAACTTACCAAAGTCTATCTTCACTGACATAGAAAAATCTGTCCTTAAATTCATTTGGAACAACAAAACCCCCAGAATAGCCAAAGTAGTTCTCAGCAACAAGAACCATGCAGGAGGCATCACAATACCTGACTTCAAACCATACTACAAAGCCATAGTAATAAAAACAGCATGGTATTGGCACAAAAGCAGACACATAGACCAATGGAGCAGAATAGAAGTCTCGGAAACAAACCCATATACCTACAGCCAATTGATTTTTGACAAAGGGGCTAAAAACACCCACTGGAAAAAAGATAGCCTCTTCAACAAATGGCTCTGGCAAAACTGGCTAACCATATGCAGAAAAATAGAAATAAACCCCACTTTCTCACCTTATACAAGAGTCAATTCAAGATGGATCAAAGACCTAGAAATCAGACCCAACACTTTAACACATAGGCACAGGTAAAGATTTCCTCAACAAGACCCCAAAGGCACAGGAAATTAAAGTGAGGATTTATACATGGGATTGCATTAAACTAAAGAGCTTTTGTGCAGCAAAGGAAACAGTCAAGAACCTCAACAGAGAGCCAACAGAATGGGAGAAGATTTTTGCCTGATAGAGGACTCATATCTAGAATATACAGAGAACTTAAAAAATCACCACTAAAAAAACAAATAATCCAATCAAAAAATGGGCAAGTGAACTAAATAGACACTTCACAGAAGTAGAAATACAAATGGCCAATAAATGTATGAAAAAATGTTCAACATCATTAGCAATCAGAGAAATGCAAATCAAAACTACCCTGAAGCCGGGCGTGGTGGCGCATGCTTGTAATCCCAGTACTTTGGGAGGCGGAGACCGGAGGATCCAGGTTTGCGGCCAGCCTCAGCTCTCTCTCTCTCTCTCTCTCTCTCTCTCTCCCTGTCTCTTTTTCTCTACTTAGTGAGGCCCTCCACAACTTTGTGAGACCTGGTTTCAAACTAAAGTATAAAAAATAGGGCTGTTGGTGTAGCGCGGAGGTAGAACGCCTCTGGGTTCAATCCCCGGTACTGCAAAAAAAAAAAAAAATACAGACGGCCAATAAATGTATGAAAAAATGTTCAACATCATTAGCAATCAGAGAGATGCAAATCAAAACTACCCTGAGATTTCACCTAACCCCAATTAGAATGGCAATCATTAAAAACACAAGCAATACCAAGTGCTGGCGAGGATGTGGAGAAACAGGAACTCTAATACACTCTTGGTGGGATTGCAAATTAATGCAACCACTTTGGAAAACAGTGTGGAAGATCCTCAGAAGAATGGGAATGAACCTACCATATGACCCAGCAACACCACTCTAGGCATCTACCCAAAAGAACTGAAACCAAACTACCAGACTAATGCATGTGTATCTACATTTATAGCTACACAATTCACAATTGCCAAACTTTGGAACCAGCCACGGTGTCCATCGACGGATGAATGGATCACAAAACTATGGGATATGTACACAATTGAATTTTTTGCAGCCATAAAGAAGAAGAAAATTACAACATTTGCAGGGAAATGGAGGGCACTGGAGAACATTATGCTAAGCGAGATTAGTAAATCACAAAGAGTGAAAAATTGGATGTTCTCCCTAATATGTGGAAGCTAGGGAGAATGGGACTTAGAAGGAACTCCAGACAAAGAAGGAGAAAACTTTAGTTGAGCAAAGAAGGTGACCTAACTGAGGGAGATGGGAGGGGGGAAGAGGGAAACACACTAATGCACATGATGTGTATAAACAAACTTAACAGAGTTGATCACTATGCTGACCATGGAAAGGAGGGAAGGGAGAGGGAATAGGGTGGGATTTGAGGGAGGGCTAAATGAGCAATGTGTGCATGCATGCTTCTGATACCCTGACACTTACCAAAATGTATAACTACAATGTACCAATAAATGTAATAAATAAAAAAAGGGAAATGATAAAAAAAGAATAATATCTATCACTAAGTTTATATTGAGGATATAAGATCCAGGGGTAAACATGGCACTCAGAAACATTTCCTGGCCTCTCTCTTCTTCAGAATCCACTCCAAAATTGTCTCAACTAACCACAATGATATGCATATAATTTTGGACAGGGAGAAGTGAGCTTTTGTCTAGGCTTCGTCACGAACTGTTTCCTTTTTTATGGAGGAGGTAGGTAAACTTGCATTTTATTTTGTGAGAGGAAGGAAAAGGAAGTCACCTGGGTGGAACATTGCCCCTTTTGTAGTTCAGGCTAGAAAAGCCATCCCATTTCTGTGGTAGGCACTTGTGAACAGGAAAGGGGGCCAACCTTGCGGCCGGCGAGTCGAATGGCCTCTCTGAAGTGGCAGGGCTGGACAGCGTCACTGTGAGCCTCCACAGCACAGGACACAGTGCTCTTTCTTTTCCTTTGCTTTGTTTTCACTATGTCCTGTGAAGTGCCCCCACTCCTTAGAGATCCTGACGTGGTTCTCCCTGAATGCTGGGGTCCAGAGGCTGGAGCTGCTGGTGTGGGAGGAGGTGTGTTCTCAGTGAGTCTGGAAAGGACTTCATGCAAGACCCCTAGCAGAGTTGTGATACTGAATGAAGGCTGCAGAAATGATATGGCTGAAGGGGTCCCCTCCTTGGTTACCATGTCCTGCCTGACAAGAAGAGCCAGATCGACTAACTGTGCCACTGTTTCATAAACTAAATACGCTAAAATCTCCAGAGCAACAACATTGGATTTGATCTCCATGTTGCTACAGTCCGACCAGTCTCGAAATTTGGAAGCTTTTTTGGAGAAACTTAATTGTTGACTTTTACAGAATTCTGCATATTGAGCAGAATCTATTCAAGTCTTTCTTTCTGCCCTCTTCCTTCTCTCATGTTTAACTTCATCGATTTCATCCTCTTCAAACATGGCCAAAAGTTCTCCTGTCTGGTCAGCAGAGCTGAGGAAGTCCTGAACAATAATTTGTCTTTTGTTTGTATTACTGCCACTACTCAGTTTGTCTTCTACAAGATCATCCTCATCTATGCCTTTGACAATCTTTGATTTGTAGTCTCGGGTAAACATGTACTTTAGCAGTCTTTTAATTTTTTTCTTATCTTTCCCCATCAAACACAGAAGGTCATACATCTACTTGTTCTTTGGGACTGGCTATACTCAGTGTAATAGTCTCGAGTTCGACCCATTTTCCTGCAAATGATGTAATTTTGTTCTTCTCTATGGCTGAGTAAAATTCCATTGTGTGTATATACCAAAGTTTTGTGATCCATCTGTCCACTGATGTATATGTAGGTTGATTCTGTAGTTTGGTTATCGTAAATTGTGCTGCTATGAACATGGCTATGCAAGTCTGATTATAATATTTTGATTTCATTTCCTTTGGGTAGATGCCCAGGAGCGCTATCTCAAAGACTTGCTGGGTGAGGGTGAGGGAGGGGGGGACCCGGTGGGGAGGGCAATACGAGTTGTGTGCATGTATTTTTCTAATACTCTGTACCCCAATATGATATAAAACTATAGTGCACCCAATAAAAATAAATAAATAAACTCAAACAAAAAAACATAAGATCTTCGGAACAGATTACCCTTGCTCCCTGCAGTTGAGAAACTTCAGCAGCTTGCTGTAACAGATTAATTGAGTGTGTACACATCTTCTACCAAAACTTCTGTTTCAAAGAGGCCTCCTAGTATCATCTAAAGAAAACATCATACTTGCAATTCTGCTGCAAAGCTTATTGCCTTCCCTGAACTTCTTCCACTACTTGAAGTGGCAGTAGACATTGGGCTAGATGCATTATCATGATTCATCTCTGCTTTAAGGACACTCGTAGGCATGGCAAGTGCATCCTGCATGGAGAATGTGGGGTGGAGATGTTGCGATTTCTGCAGCTGTGGCCTGGGGCACGATTAAAGGGGTCAGTCTTTAATCTCAAGCAAGCACATTCTGGATTTCAGTTGCTCAGTGTGTCAATAAAAACCCATTCTTCTCATATCCACATTCCCCCTTCATGTTCTACTTCATCAGTAGAGGGTGCTGGAAGGATATTGGAGAAAGAAGGGACTCTTCATGGGTGGGAGCTAAGCTCACTACTAACAGACTCCCTGAGGGGAGAGAAACACATCTTCTAGTAGAATAGTTCTTGGACCTCAGAGGGTGGATTTCCAGCAAGTTTTGCCATGCACCTTTGTAAACATCCCCTTCATGCTGTGGACATACCTCCATCCTTCCTATGTCTAGACTGCAGCTCTGGGAGGGCTCTTCCAGATTGGTTACTACCAAGGGCGCTTGGTCTCAGCTCTAGAGGTAGTGACTAATCCCTGTGATTTCGTTTGTCTGGTTTTCCTTTTAAACATAATTTTGTTTATTCCCAAGTATTTTATTGTTTTGGGGGATATCTTGAGTGGAAATGTCTTCTGGATTTCTTTTTCAGTGGATTTATGAATGGCATACAGAGAAGCTTCTGATTTTTTAAGATTGATTTTGTATCCCGACACTTTGCTGAATTTGTTGATCAGTTCTATGAGCCTTTTGTTTGAGCTTGTTGGATCTTCTATGTATAATATCATGTCATCTGCAAATAGAGATAGTTTCAGTTCCTCTTTTCCTATTTGTACTCCCTAACCAAGGAGGTAAAAGACCTCTACAAGGAAAACTACAATACATTGAAAAAAGAAATTGAAGAAGATCTTGGAAGATGGAAAGATCTCCCATGCTCTTGGGTAGGCAGAATAAATATCATCAAAATGGCCATTCTCCCAAAAGTGCTCTACAGATTTAATGCAATACCCATTAAACTACCAAAGTCATTCTTCACTGACATAGAAAAATCTGTTCTTAAATTCATTTGGAACAACAAAA
>PVJS01040345.1:0-18490 GCA_004027185.1 Glis glis
TCCTTAGTGAGGCCCTCCACAACTTCGTGAGACCCGGTTTCAAAATAAAGTATAAAAAAATAGGGCCGGGGGCGTAGCGTGGAGGTAGAATGCCCCTGCGTTCAATCCCCGGTACCGCAAAAAAAAAAAAAAAAAAGAAGTAAAGAAGGGGGATGGGGCTGGGTCCTGAGGAGAGTCACGGAGTCTTGCAGAGACCACTCCGGAGACCATCGCAATTTTCTCATGTAAACCAGAACTAATCTCCTCAGATACAAAATACCACGGATGGGAAGGCTTAAACAACAGAAACGTATTTTCTCACAGTTCTGGAAGCGAGAAGTCTAACATCAAGGTAACAACTTTGGTTTCTGGTGAGGGCGTTTTCCTGGCTCGCAGCCTTCTTGCCCTGTCCTCAACTAGAAAGGGTCCCTGTCTTTTCCCTTCTTCTAGGAACACCAGCCTTCCTGAAATAACCTTACTCACCTTTATTTAACCTTATTAAAATTTACCTCCCCAAAGTTCTATCTCCAGAATCGCCCTGGGGGTTGGGCCATCAATGCTTGAATTTAGGGTGGACACAGTTCCTATAACACCAATCAGGGCCCTCACAATCAGGGCTGCAAATTTGAGAATTTCATTTGCATTTGAATTCAGCTGTTCACAGGATGAGATTCTAGATTAGCTTTTTAGCAACCTCAGCTCTGCAGCTACAGGAGATAAGGGTCTCCTTGGGACACAACTAGAAGCATTTCTCCAACTGCAAATTGGAAGGCCTGAGCTCATCCTTTTCTTCCCCCACATTGTCCAGTGAAATTAGGCACAATCAGCTAATGTTATTATTGGGTTTTCTTTTCTTTTTTTTTTTTTTGTGGTACTGGGGATTGAACCCAGGGGCATTCTACCTTGGAGCTATACCCCCAACCCTTTGTATTCTTTATTTTTTTATTCATTTTATTTTATTTTTGGTGGTACTGGGGGTCGAATGCATGGGCATTCTACCTCCGAGCTACATCCCCAGCCCTTTTAATTTTTTGTTTTGAAACAGGGTCTTGCTAGGTTGATTAGAGTCTTACCATGTTGCTGAGGCTGGCTGTGAATTTGCCATAATCCTGTCTCAGCCTCCAAAGTACTGGGATTACAGTTTTGCGCCACCACACCCGGCTGTATTCTTTATTTTGAAACAGGGTCTCACTAAGTTACCGAGTGCTGTCGTCCAACCTGCAATCCTCCTGTCTCAGCCTCTCAAGTATTGGGATTACAGGTGTGTACCACCATACCTGGCTTACTGTTAGTTTAATGAAAATGTTCAAAGGTATAATATACATGATCGCGCAGAACCTTACCTCTTAGGAGTAGTTGATTAGCAGTAGCCAATGAATTTTGCCTGTGCTCATTTTGCATCATGCCATGGACTATTGCTTTCTCTGCTACTGGAAAAATCATTAAAGTAGTTTAATTAATTTTTGTTGTTGTTGTTGTACTGGGGATTGAACCCAGGGGCATTTACCTCCAAGCTACACCCCCAGCCCTATTTTTTTTTTTTTTTTTTTGCGGTACTGGAGATTGAACGCAGGGGCGTTCTACCTCCGTGCTACGCCCCCGGTCCTATTTTTTATACTTTATTTTTGAAACTGGGTCTCACGAAGTTGCGGAGGGCCTCACTAAGGAGAGAGAGAGAGAGAGAGAGAGAGAGAGAGAGCTGAGGCTGGCCGCGAACCCGGATCCTCCGGTCTCTGCCTCCCAAAGTACTGGGATTACAAGCGTGCGCCACCACGCCTGGCTCAGCCCTATTTTTTATTCTTTATTTTGAAACAAGGTCTCACTAAGTTGCAGAGGGCCTCACTAAGTAGCTGAGGCTGGCCGCGAACCAAGATCCTCCAGTCTCAGCCTCCCAAGTACTGGGATTACAAGCGTGTGCCACCACGCCTGGCTCATTAAAGTAATTTAAACAAATAATTTAAAGAAAAACAAAATCAAAGACCCTATTTCCAAACGCAGTCACATTCTGAGGTGCTGGGGGTTAGGACTTCAACATATGAGTTTTGGATGCACATAATTCAGCCCAGAACAGAATCCTTGTTGAAAATCAGCTGACAATAGACTTGAGGTTTTTATTTCTGAAAACTTTTTTTTTTTTTTGCAGTGCTGGGGTTAAACCCAGAGCCTCATACATGGTAGGCAAGTGCTCCACCACTAGCTACACCCCCAGCCCTAAATTGTAAAGTTTTTTTTTTTGCAGTACCGGGGATTGAACCCAGGGGCGTTCTACCTCCGCGCTACACCCCCGGCCCTACTTTTTATCCTTTATTTTGAAACCGGGTCTCACAAAGTTGTGGAGGGCCTCACTAAGTAGAGAGAGAGAGTGAGAGAGAGCGAGCGAGAGAGAGAGAGAGAGCTGAGGCTGGCCGTGAACCTGGATCCTCCGGTCTCCACCTCCCAAAGTACTGGGATTACAAGCGTGCGCCACCACGCCCGGCCTGATAAATGTGTTCTTAAGTATTTTTTTTCCATTTTTATTTATGTATATGTTCCTAGGAATTGAATCCAGAGACATTCTACCTCTGAATACCCACCAGACCTATTTTTAAAAACAATTTTTTTTTTAAACGGGGGTCTCGCTAAGTTGCTGAGTCTGGCCTCGAGTCTGCCATCTTCCTGTCTCAGCCTCCCAAGTACTGTGATTACAGGTGTGCGCCGCCGCGCCTGACTCCATTTTTATTTACTTTTTTTGGTTTAAATCCTCAAAGGGTAGAGCACTGCATGGATTGTGTGTCCAGTGGCATTAGTAGGAAAGTTGTTTTGGAATTTGGCAAGAACCTTGACCATTTCCATGGACACGAGTCACCGCTCCCCAGATCCGTTTTGTTTGATTTGCTGCCAGGAGGCACTGTGTGGTTCTTTGCTCTGTATACCTCTTGCCCAAACAGATTCAGTTTCATCTTGGGCATAACCACATTTAATTTTAGGATATGTGAGCTCTGGACACCCCACAAATAACCAGCCAAAATGTCCCAGCACACAGCCTTCCAGACCCATTTGCCTTTTAGAAGTCTTGTTCCCAGCCAGGCGTGGTGGCGCATATCTGTAATCCCAGTACTTGGGAGACTGAGACAGGAGGATCGCAGATTCGAGGACAACCTCAGCAAGTAGTGAGACTCTCATCAACCTAGCGAAACCCTGTTTCAAAATAAAAAAAGAAGCTGAGCGTGGTGGCACATGCTTGTAATACAGGTACTTGGGAGGCTGAGACAGGAGGATCGCAGGTTTGAGGACAGCCTCGGCAAGTAGTGAGACTCTCATCAACCTAGCGAAACCCTGTGTCAAAATAAAAAAGTAAAATAGGGTTGGGGGTGTAACTCAGAGGTAGAATGCCTCTGGGTTCAATCCCCAGTACAAATGAATGAATGAATGAATGAATGAATAAATAAATAAATAAACAAATAATAAAATGGTCTGGGGGTGTAGGTCAGAGGTAGAATGCCCCTGGGTTCAATTCTCAGTACCACAAAAAGAAAAAAAAAAAGTCCTGTTTCCAGCAGGCCTGCTTAGGCTCCAGGAGGTAGAAAGAGCTTCCTACATGTTGTATTTTTTTTTATTTTTTTAATTAATTTTTTTTTGCGGTACCGGGGATTGAACCCAGGGGCATTCTACCTCTGAGCTACACCCCCAGCCCTATTTTTTATCCTTTATTTTGAAACCGGGTCTCACGAAGTTGCAGAGGGCCTCACTAATTAGCTGAGGCTGGCCACGAACCCGGATCCTCTGGTCTCTGCCTCCCAAGTACTGGGACTACAAGCGTGCGCCACCACGCCCGGCTGGCTGTAGAGTTTTCTTAGAAGCCTTTATCAGGTTGAGCATATTCCCTTTTACAAGTTTGTTGATTTTTAAAATTTAATTTTATTTGTTTTGTTTTGGTACTGGAGATTGAACCCAGAGGCATTCTACCTCCAAGCTACATCCTCAGCCCAATTTTATTTATTTGGAAAAAGGGTCTCACTAGGTTGCTGAAAGCCTCGCTAAATTGCGGAGGCTGGCTTTGAATTTGCAATCCTCCTGTCTCAGACTTTGAAGTACTGGATTACAAGCGTGCGCCACCACGCCTGTCTTTTTTTAGTTTTTTTAAATCATGAAAGAGGCAGGTGTGATGGTGCACACCTGTAATCCTAGTACTTGGGAGGCTGAAAAGAAGGATCGCAGGTTCAAGGACAGCTTCACCAAGTAATGAGACTCTCATCAACCTAGCAAGTCCCTGTTTCAAAAAAAAGGACTGGGGGTGCAGCACACACACACACACACACACACACACACTCATGAAAAGGTATTGGATTTTGTCAAACGCTTTATCCGTATCTCTTGAGATTATCATGTGGTCTTTGTATCTTATTCTTTTGAAAATCATGGCCATTTCCTTCCAGGTTTGGACTGTCTTAACACATGAATGGATTTCCAGATGTTAAGTCTGCAATGCATTCCTAGGATAAATCCCACTTGGTCATGGTGAATAATTCTTTTTGTTGCTAGATTTTGTTTCCTACTTTTTTTTGGAGCAATTTTGCAGCCACATGCATAGATACTGTTCTGTGGTATTCTCTTATAATGTCTCTCTCTGGATTTGCTGTAAGAGTACTACTGACCTCACAGAATTCAGTTGCAAAGTGATCCTCCCCTTCTATTTTTTTGGAAGGGTTTGTGAAGAACTGGAGAAATTCCATCCACAGTGAAGCCATTTGGGCCTGGGCTCTTTTTTGGTGATTAGTTTACTTTTTACTAATTCAGTATCTTTGCTTGTTAAAGCTCTCTTCAGATTGTTTCTGTTAGTTTCAGTAGTTTGTCTTTTCAGGAATGTACCCATTTTATCTGTTATCTAATTTCTCAACATATATTTATAGTATTCCTTTATAATCCATTTTAGGGTCTGTAAACTTGGTAGTAAAGTCTGTGCCGGTTAGTCTGGACTGTCAATTTGCCTGGATCATGAAACTCCTAAGATGATGTGGCTTTGGGTGTATTGATGGGATGACTGGCTTCTGTAATGGCAGATTGAAGGGGAAGTCCTGCCCTAAACGTGGGCAGCACTGTTCTGCCACGCGTGGGTCCTGGATAAAGCTGTGTGAATGCAGCGTGGTTCTTCCTGAGAAAAGCGCTCTTGCCTGAGATACTGGTCTTCAGCTCTTCATACTGGACTTCCTCCATTGTTTCTCCAAAGTTTCCTGGCCTTTCCATCTTGAATTGGGACTGCATTATCAGCCGCTCTGATTCTGAGACTCCAGCTCTTGGACCACTGAACCAGCTGCTGGTTCCTCCGGCTCTCCACGTGCGGGTGGTCACCTGGGACCACACTGCTTTGACTGTCTGCTGATTTGATACATTCCCTCTTACCATACTCATATCCCGTGAGTTGTTCCTCTAGTGAGCCCTAACACATGTCCCAGTCCAATGTCTTCTTTATGCTATCAGTGATCTGAGTCTTCTGCTCTTTTGGACCGAGCTGCTGTTTGTTCTATGAACAATCAAGAGTGTGTTTGTCATGAGCCGGGCGTGGTGGTGCACACTTGTAATCCCAGTACTTGGGAGGCTGACACAGGAGGATCACAGGTTCACGGCCAGCCTCAGCTACTTAGTGAGGCCCTCTGCAACTTAGTGAGGACCTGTTTCAAAATAAAAGAATAAAAAATAGGGCTGGGGGTGTAGCTCAGAAATAGAATGCTTCTGTGTTCAATCCCCAGTACCACAAAAAAAAAAAAAAAGTGTGTTTGTTTTCTCCGTGACTCCCAGTCAGGCCTTGCGGAGAAGCTGCTTGCTTCCTGGGCTGTCCTGCCTTGGCAGAACTACCCAGCTGGTTGAGCTGAGGGGGCAGCGAGGAAGATGGTGGTCAGAGGGGATGGCAGTAGTCCCAGGTTGAAATACGACTCCCACTGTTCTTACCTGAGGTTCTTGAATACATTTTTCTCAATCTGTTATATGCCTTTTGTTGATTATTCTAGAATTCCAAAATGGTTGGAGTTTTGCCTGGCTTTTTTCATTGCTTTTCTGGGGGAGGATTTGCTAAGATTCCCACTCTGCCAGTTCTGGATATTTAACTAACCAATACCCTGACTCCCACCGAGCAGACTACGAATGACTCCTAAAAGCAGATCATTTCAGATTTTAAGGAGAAAGCCATAGAGCCATTTTCTTCCAGGTTTGGACTGTATTACTCTATTAATTTAGGGCTGGGGAGATAGCTCAATAGTGGAGAGCACGCTTAGCATGCACGAGGCCCTGCCTGGATTAAACCCCAGCACCACAAAAAAGAAATATACACAGGACTGGGGGTGTAGCTCAGTGGTAGAATGCTCACTTAGCATTCTTGAGGCCCTAGTTTTAATCCAGAGCACTGAAAAAATAGATTTAAAAATATATGCACAGGGTCCTGGATTCGATCCCCATCACTGCAAAAATTATGCATGTATTTTTGGTGGTACTGGGGATTGAACCCAGGGGCATTCTACCTCTGAGCTACACTCCCACCCCTATTTTTTATTCTTTATTTTGAAACAGGGTCTCAGTGAGTTGCAGAGGCCTCACTAAGTAGCTGAGGCTGGCCGCGAACCCGATCCTTCCGTCTCAGCTTCCCAAGTACTGGGATTACAAGCGTGCGCCACCACGCCCTGCTATTTCTTATTTTTGAAACAGAGATGGTCTCACTAGGTTGATGAGTCTCACTACTTGCTGAGGTTGTCCTCGAACCTGCAATCCTCCTATCTCTGCCTCCAAGTACTGGGATTACAAGCATGTGCCACCACGCCCGGCTCAAAAACAATATTAAAAAAAATACACACACACACTCTTTTATGGTGTTGGGGACTGGACCTATGTATGTTAAGTAGCTATTTGGTATATGCCATTGGGATATCTTACTTTAAGATATTGGGCCATCTTATTTATTAAAGAAAACAAGCTGAGCCGGGCGTGGGGGCGCACGCTTGTAATCCCAGTACTTTGGGAGGCAGAGACCGGAGGATCCGGGTTTGCAGCCAGCCTCAGCTCTCTCTCTCTCTCTTTCTCCCTGTCTCTCTCTCTCTCTCTACTTAGTGAGGCCCTCCACAACTTCGTGAGACCCGGTTTCAAAATAAAGTATAAAAAAAATAGGGCCGGGGGTGTAGCGCAGAGGTAGAACGCCCCTGGGTTCAATCCCTGGTACTGCAAAAAAAAAAAAAAAAAAAAAAAAAGCTGAGTGTGGTGGCGCACACCTGTAATACCAGTAACTAGGGAGGCTGAGACAGGAGGCTTGCAGGGCCAAGACCAGCCTCGGTAACTTAGTGAGACTCTCAGCAACCTAGAGAGACCCTGTTTCAAACCCCCCTCAAAAAAATTTTTAAAAAAAGGGGGGAGGGAGTTGGGGGTATAGCTTTTTTTTTTTTTGTGGTACCAGGGATTGAACGCAGGGGCATTCTACCTCCGCGCTACACCCCTGGCCCTCTTTTTTATACTTTATTTTGAAACCGGGTCTCACGAAGTTGTGGAGAGTCTCACTAAGTAGAGAGAGAGAGAGACAGGGAGAGAGAGAGAGAGCGAGAGAGCTGAGGCTGGCCGCGAACCCGGATCCTCCGGTCTCTACCTCCCAAAGTACTGGGATTACAAGCGTGCGCCACCACGCCAGGCGGGGGTATAGCTTTAAGGTAGAATGCCTCTCGGTTCAATCTCCAGTACCAAAATAAACAGAAAAGCCAGGCATGGTGGCACACACCCATAATCCCAGTACTTGGGAGGCTGAGATAGGAGGATCACAGGTTCAAAGCCAGCCTCTGCAACTTAACGAGGCTCTCAACAACTTAGTGAGACTCTGTTGTCAAATAAAAAAAAAACCAGTCTGGGGTTATACCTTGGAGGTAGAATACCCCCGGGTTCAATCCTCAACACACACACACACACACACACACACACACACCCGGGTTCAATCCTCAACACACACACACACACACACACACACAGAGAAAAAAGAAAGAACACCCCTTTTATCATTCTTATGGAGAAGTGTCTACTGGATCTACATAGGAAATATGAATACAACCTATCCACTCATCTACTTATAAACCTTAGAAGCCCATGGAAGAATTTATCCGGGGGACTGGAGAGGTCAAGGAACATTGTCTCCAACCAGAGCTATCTTAGGAAACAAGACATCTGATCCAGGAGTCAAGACATTTAGCTATGTGAAGAGAAAGCTTTCCTTAGAGCCAAGATGAGGCATTAAGGCCGAGAAAAATAGAAGTGACTTACTATCAGGAATCACAACACACTGATGAGTACCCCATCTCATCAGGTATCTGCGGGTGATATAAGCGGACCCATAAGTTTTTTTTATAGTGCTCTTGCTTAAAATAAGACATTATGGAAATAAAAGTTAATGTGAGAACTTTGAAAGAAATTTTACTCTGAAAAGGGTGACAATGCCATACACACATTTATAGGCCACTGATGTGGCTCAGTGGTGGTACACCTGCTTAGCATGCACGAGAACCTGGGTTTGGGCCTCAGTACCACAAAGCCTTAAACAAACAAACAAACAAAAAAACAAACAAAACCCCAGAAGCACTGAGTGCTGTGGTGTACGTCCATATCTGAGTACTTGGAAGGCTGAGAGAGGAGGATCACGGGGTTGAACTCAGCCTCAGCAAATTAGTGAGGCCCTGTGTTATGTTAGATGTAAATCATCCCCTGAAGAGCTCATGTATCAATGTTCAGGATTGCTATAACTAAGTCATGAGGGTTGTAATCTCATCAGTTGTGAGTCTGTTGTGTTGGATTTACTGGGCGGTAGGTAACCCAGGCAGGTGGGGTGTGGCTGGAGAAGGTGGGCCCCTGGCAGTGGCCTTAGGGACTGTGCCTGTGTCTGAATTTCCTTGTTTTGCACTCTTGCTTTCAGCCTCCATGATGTGAGCAGAGCCCTTGCTCTCCCTCTCTCTGCTTCCCACAGCCACACCCTGGGCGCCAAAAGATGTAATCCAGCCTGACATGGACTGAAACTCCGAGATCTCTAAAAAACTTGAGTAAATAAATCTTCCTTCCTCTAACTTGTGTGGTCAGCTGTCTTGGATTATAGCAATGAGAATGTTGATTTAGATGCCATTTCTTTTTGTGTGTGTGTGGTACCGGGGATTGAACGCAGGGGTATTCTACCTCTGAGCTACACTCCCAGACCGATTTTTTATTCTTTATTTTGAAACAGGTCTCACCAAGTTGCGGAGGGCCTAAGTAGCTGAGGCTGGCCACAAACCCGGATTCTCCTGTCTCAGTCTCCCAAGTACTGGGATTACAAGTATGTGCCACCACGCCTGGCTAGATACCATTTCAAAATACAGGAGGTGTAGCTCAGAGGTAGAATGACTCTGGGTTCAATCCCCAGTACAAAAACAAAAACAACCAAAAAACCATTTATGGTAATTCCTAGAAATCTATTTTCCACTTAAACCTTCTAGTTTAAACTTGCTATTCTAATCTTGCAACCTTTACAAAAACTACTGCTCAAATCAATTAAGAATAAAAATAGCAGGACTTTCTTTCCCTGCATCATTTCTAAATTCACTAGAATTGAATTGCAAATTTAAATTCTGGAGAAAATTACATGCAGGATCTGAGTGTACAACTAGAAAGAAAAACCACCAGACATCATATTCTACCACCATGCCCAGCTCAGGGTAGCATTTTTGGATAAGAGAGGATGACAAGTTGCAGTAATGATAAATCTTTTTCACTAGCATGGATTATCCCACTGAGAGGTAAAAAAATTTCATCTTAAACATTGCAAAATGGCCGGGCGTGGTGGGGCATGCCCGTAATCCCAGTACTTGGGAGGCTGAGACAGGAGGATCGCAGATTTGAAGCCAGCCTCAGCAACTTAGTGAGACCCTGTTTCCAAATATGGCTGGGGGTATAGCTCTGAGGTAGAATGCCCCTGGGTTCAATCCCCAGCAAATAAAGACACACACACACACACACACACACACACACACACACACACACCAACAAAAAACACAAACACCGCAAAATGAATAAAAGAACCAATTGGTATCATTGAAGTAGAAAAAAAATTATATTCACATCAGTTACCAAGATAAGCATTTATGATTGTGTGATCTCTTTTTTTTTGGGGGGGGGGTTCTCGAACTGAACCCAGGGCTTCACACATGCTAAGAAAGTACTCTACCACTGAGCTACATGCCCAGCCCTTTTAGTTTTGCAACAGGTTCTTGCTACGTTGCAGAGACTGGCCTGGAACTTGCAATCCTTCAGCCTTAACCTCCTGAGTAGCTGGAATTACAGGTATGCACCACCACACCTGGCACACACCTGGCAAGTGTGTAGACTTTTGGTGCAAAGGTATAACACAGAGGTAGAGTATGCACTTAACATGTGTGAGTAAAGATTCAACCCCCAGCATCAAAGAGAAAAGAAAGGCCAGGCATGGTGGTGCATGCCTATAATTCTAGTACTTGGGAGGCTGTGACAGGAGGATCATGGGTTCAAGGCCAGTCTCAGCAAATTAGTGAGACCCAATTTCAAAATTAAAATAATTTAAAAAGGGCTAGGGGTATAGCTCAGAGGTAGAATGTCCCTGGGTTCAATCCCCAGTACCAAAAACTAAACAAAACTGTAATTATTAATAACTAAGATATGCAACAGCTCATCAGTGCAAAGGCATCTCTTATTGCTATGTTGCTGAGGCTGGCATGGAAACCATGACCCTCCTGTCTCAGCCTCCCAAGTACTTGGATTACAGGAGTGCGCCACCACACGCAGCAAAAAGGCATCTCATTGGTGGAAAGCCAAGACTTAATACATACTTGTTGATATGATGGACCAAAATTATGAAGGCAATTCTTTCCTATCTTCAAAAATTCTCAGAGCCGGGCATGGTGGCGCACGCTTGTAATCCCAGTACTTTGGGAGGAGGAGACCGGAGGATCCGGGTTTTTGGCCAGCCTCAGCGCTCGCTCGCTCGCTCTCTCTCTCTCTCTACCTAGTGAGGCCCTCCGCAACTTCCTGAGACCCGGTTTCAAAATAAGTATTAAAAAAAAATAGGGCCGGGGGTGTAGCGCGGAGGTAGAACGCCCCTGGGTTCAATTCCCGGTACTGCAAAAAAAAAAAAAAAAAAAAAAGAATTCTCAGAATACCAAAGCAAATGAATCAGATCAGTTTAAATTGTATGTTTAAAACACAATCATTTCTAAGTAACAATGAAAACCATAGTTGACTATTTTTCTTCCCTTTATTTGCAAGGGAAGCTGACTAATTTCTTAAATAGCTACTATCTTTTTCTTTTTCTTCTTTTGTGGTACTGGGGATTGAACCCAGGGGCCTTCTACCTCCAAGTTACACTCCTGGCCGTTTTAATGTTTTACTTTGTAACAAGGTCTCATTAAGTTGCTGAGCCTGGCCTTGAACTTGTCTCAGCCTCCCAAGAACTAGGATGACAGCTGTGTGCCACCACATCTGACAACAGCTATTATTTGTGTCTCAGAAGCAGTTCTATAGTGAAATAAAAATAATCTCATAGTGAATTATGCTCTCAAAATTTTTGTTACTGAGGAATAAGTAAAAGGAGAAGCTAAGATAAAAGCAGTGCTTTGCTAGATACTACGTATCTGATACTTAAACTTAATGAGGCCCTCAGCAACTTAAGTGAGACTGTTTCAAAATAAAAAATAAAATAGTGCTGGAGGTGTGTGGCTTGGAGGTAGAATGCCCCTGGATTCAATCCCTAGTAACTAACACACACACACAAAAGTGTATTTTAAACTCTTCACTTTAAAAAAATGAGGGCATGTGGAATTGAGTTATTTATTTCCAGTTCCTTAGAGAAAATTTTATTACATCTAACACAACAAAAGGAACCTGTAAAGTACCATTTTGTGGGGTTTTTCTCTCTCTCCTCTTTTTTTTTTTTTTGTGGTGCTCCTAGGGATGGAATCCAGAGCTTCATGCATGCTAGCAAATGTTCTACCACTAAGTTGCATGCCTACCCCCCAAAACAGTGTTTTAATAAGGTGAAATCTGATGGTCCTCGGGTACTTATTTAGGAACCACCACTTACCACTTAAACTGGTATTCCAAAGGGAGTAGCTTAAAAAAAAAAAAGGAAAAGAAACATACAACTAATACAGTTTCTCTTACTATTTACTTTTCTTTTTATTATTCAAAAGTCAAATATGTTATTTTTAAATCATCCATCCTCAATTTTGATTTAATGTACCGTCATTCCCCAAGATATGAAATTTCAGAATCTCTTTGGAATACTAATTTCATGTCTCTAGGTTTAACAAAACTGTTGAAGTTTTAAATCCACTCTATTTCCCTGAAATCTCAAGACAGTTGCTGATGTAAATTTCAATATAAAATATTTAGTCACAAAATAGTATTGCTTTTGTATGCACATAGTTGTAAGATTACTTTGCTTTTGTCAATAAAAACTATACCATCTTTCATAAAACTCTAAACAAATTAAGAACTGTGATGTAGAACAAAAATTACACATGGTAAAACAGGTACCAGCACAACGTTAGGTTATATTACATCAAAAAATGTTTTAATGGTCCCAAATATATATATTCAACAACTAAGCATACACTCAGGGAAGGAAAAAAAAAAAGAAACAAACAAAAAATACGACACAAATAACCACATCTAGAATTCCACTCAATCTTTAATCAAGTAGGGACAAATCCCCACTTTAGAAGAAAAAAAAAAGAAAAAAAAAGATCTGCAGTTTGAAGGGCAAAGGGAACAGATAAAAAAGAGAAAACTTTATATTTGCCCCTCCCCCACAGAGGTTTTCCAAACCTGTTGTAGCTTGACTAAAATGTTCAGAATGTACGATTTTAAAGGCAGGTCTCTTTTTACAAAGAAACTGCTGGCATTCTTAACCAGTGAAGAACTATGGCAGAAAGGCCCATTCTTCCGAGTCTCAAACATGGTCCAAGAAAGCAGGTTCTGATTGTAGCAACTGACCAGTCAATCCAGAGTTCCACTTACAAAACCCCTGCCCTGTTGGCTTTTTGTTTCCATTTCCTTCCCTGAGAAAAGGGCAATGTGTGGTCCAAGCTGGAGAGCTCAAAGGTTTAAGTCTTTCCCCTAAATATGTGGTTTCCCCTCCTCCTGCTCCATTGAATTGGCACTTGATGAGCAGAAGTCAAGTGTGCGCGGCTGATCCGGTCAGTCCTTCACAAGAGACTACTGCGCTTTGTTGTGGACTTTGTAGGGGGGAGGGCTAGAGAACCAGTTCTGTCAACAGGTACTGATCATAGGCAGTTGCCATTATTATGACTCAAATTTTGCTTTCTTTGATAATGGTATCGTGTCTTCCTTGTCTTCATCCTCATCATCATCTTCATCATCATCAGGATAATCTACCAGACCCACAAGGCCTCCCTGTGCAGAAATAAAAATCACAAAGAACAGAGAAGAAAACTGACATTTAAAAATACTTTTGTTTTTAAGACTGAAGAAGCTATGGATCCTACCCTAATATATTAATTGTGATTGTATTTCCTAAATTTTCCATAATAAACATATACTTTTTTGGGGGGTACTGGAGACTAAACTCAGGGGCATTCCACCTCCAAGCTACACCCCCAGCCCTGTTTCTTTTTTTTTTTTTTGTGGTACCAGGGATTGAACCCAGGGGCGTTCTACCGAGAGAGAGAGAGAGAGAGAGAGAGAGAGAGAGAGAGAAAGAAAAAAAAAAACAGGGAGGGAGGGAGGGAGGCAGGAAGGGAGAGAGAGAGAGAGCGAGCTGAGGCTGGCTTCGAACCCGGATCCTCTGGTCTCCGCCTCCCAAAGTACTGGGATTACAAGCGTGCGTCACCACGCCTGGCCCCGTTTCATTTTTTAAAATTAATTAATTTATTGGTACTGGGGACTGAACCCAGGGGCATTCTACCTCCATGCTACACCCCCGGCCCTATTTTTTATAGTTTATTTTGAAAGCAGGTCTCATGAAGCTGCGGAGGGCCTCACCAAGCAGAGAGAGAGAGCACTGAGGCTGGCTGTGAACCCGGATCCTCCGGTCTCCACCTCCCAAAGTACTGGGATTACAAGCGTGCGCCACCACGTCCGGTTCAGCACTATTTTTTATTCTTTATTTTGAAACAGGGTCTCACTAAGTTGCTGAGGACCTCAGTAAGTAGCTGAGGATGGCCGTGAACCTGTGATCCTCCTGTCTCAGCCTGCCAAGTACTGGGGTTACAAGCGTGCGCCACCACACCTAGCCATTTTTAAATTTTTTTCATTTATGTTTTAAATTTTTAATTTTTTTTGTTGGTACTGGGGATTGAACCCAGGCATTCTACCTCCGAGCTACACACCCAGCCTTATTTATTCTTTATTTTGAAACAGGGTCTCACTAAGTTGCAGAGGGCCTAAGTAGCTGAGGCTGGCTGCAAACCTGCGATCCTCTGGTCTCAGCCTCCCAAGTACTGGGATTACAGTACTGACCATCACACCCGGCCATTTTTTATTTTGAAACAGCATCTCACTAAGTTCCTGGGAGCCTCACTACTAAGTTGCAGAAGCTGGCTTTAAACCTGCAATCCTCCTGTCTCAGCCTCTCAAATACTGGGATTACCAACATGCTCTACCACACCTGGTTCACTTTTATTATAAGGGAAAGCTTTTAAGTTACCTAAACTTGAAATGAAAAATTAAAGTAGTTTACTATCCTAGCAAATCACCCAGGAGACAGAAACATTACTGAGTTAAAAATGTTCCAGGACTTAACAGTGCATTAAATCTACTTAAAACACAACATCTGAAATGGCATCAAAATGCAAACTGCAGTAGATATGCAGACCATGCAAAACGAGGGGAGACAGGCTTCTGGCGCCTAGGAAAGCAATTGTATTGTCTCGTTCTCATTATTTCATCCAGGTTTCCTATTTCAGTCCTCCTCTTTCACCACAAAACACTGCAGCTCACTTCATTTAAATGACCATGACTTGGGAGGCTGAGATAGGAGAATCACAGGTTTGAAGCCAGCCTCAACATTAGCGAGTCTCTCAGAAACCCAGCAAGACTCCGTTTCAAAATTAAAAAAAAGAGCTAGGGTGTAGCTCAGAGGTAGAATGCCTCTGGATTCAATTTCTAGCATCCCTCCACACACACACAGCCACGGAGAATTCACGCTGCCCTGCCCTCAGCTTGCACCTTCATTTTAGCATGTTTTGGACTCACTTTGTCTTAGCCCTTAGGGGTCTCCTGGTCATGTCAAAGGAAAAGAGACTGTATTCCCAAATGGCAGTATGTTAAACGTGAGTCGTTACTTAACATTATACCTCAAAAGAAAAAAAAGCAGTAAAAGGCAGCCAGAAGAACTGGTTATATTCTGAGATTCTGGCCTTTCTAAACTTCTGGTTACCAAAGGGAATCTCAGTTACAGTGACTGTTGAGAGAGCTCAAATCTAGACAGGAAAGGCCAAGTGGGGTCTGGGCGTCAGCAGTACCTTCGTGGTAATAGCTGCCGTCTGAGATGTATTCTTGGGGACGGATCCAGGTGAGCCTGGAGATCCTGGGGACCCGGGTGATCCTGGAGAACCAGGCAGACTCGTTGCAGAGGACTGGCTGGTGAGGTTAGTCTTTGTTCCACTGGACAGAGAAAGCTTGAAACTTGGGCTCTGCCGTCCAGAAAGATTTGTTTTCAGAAGCACCTCCTTTTCCTCGCTTTCTTTTACTAAAAACAAAAATATGGTCAATAGTTGTCACTCATATTCATTTTTAAAAAATTGCCCCAAATGAGGTGACAGAATGAACAAGCTTACTCCTCTGTTCAGGAAAAACTCTGAAGTTCAATTTAGGAACGATGCTTATCAAAGTACTAAATACCATTATCAAGCCTTCAGCATCATATCCAATATTCCCACCCTACCTAAAATAATATATTCCTCCTTATTTACTCAACTCACATTAAGAAAACTTAGCCTATACCTTTCAGTACAGTGCTAGGAATTCAGCCACCTTCTGTAAAGCCACAATCTTTAAAATCTGCTATCATACATTCAAAGTAAATACTAGTCACTATTAATCATTTTGACAAGAAATAAAGAATAGCTGGGTGTGGTGGTACATGTTTGTAATCCTAGTACTTGGGAGGCTGAGACAGGATGATCACAGGTTCGAGACCAGCTTCAGCAACTTAGCGAGACCCTGTATAAAAATAAAAAATAAGCCGGGTGTGGTGACGCACACTTGTAATCCCAGTACTTGGGAGGCTGAGACAGGAGGATCCGGGTTCGCAGCCAACCTCAGCTGCTTAGTGAGGCCCTCCACAACTTAATGAGACCCTGTTTCAAAATAAAGAATAAAAAATAGGGCTGGGGGTGTAGCCCGGAGGTAGAATGCCCCTGGGTTCAACCCCCCAGTACCACAAATAAAAAAAAAAAAAAATTGGGCTGGGGGTGTAGCTTGGAAATAGAATGCTCTTGGGTTCAATACCCAGTACCACAAAAAAAAAGAAAAAAAAAAACGAAGAATAAACAAAATGAGAAAGATTTCATTTTTCCTTGTCCATTTTTTCCACATACATTTCTTTCTTTCCATGAATTTACTAATTGGATCCATAATATCATCATCGTTTTTAGTTTTGTCCGATGGAGACACTACAGCTTCTCCATCTTCCATGTCATCTTCATCAGTGTTGAACCACATTTCTTCCTCATCTTCTAATGTTCTGGCATCTCTTCGATATCTATGATTCCTCAAAATGGAACGCATACTATGAAAGAGAAGAAAGTAAATAGAGAATTTTAAAAAATAGAGTCTCTAAGTACTCTTCCAAAAATAGATATAGTCTTAATAAGTTAATGGGGACATCAAACACATATAGACTGATGAAAACCATATTTTACCAAACACATACTGGAGGATCCGGGTTCGCGGCCAGCCTCAGCTCGTGCACGCGTGCGTGGGCGCATGTGCACGCTCTCTCTCTCTCTCTCTCTCTCCTTAGTGAGGCCCTCCACAACTTCGTGAGACCCGGTCTCAAAATAAAGTATAAAAAATAGGGCCGGGGGCGTAGCGCAGAGGTAGAACGCCCCTGCGTTCAATCCCCGGTACCACAAAAAAAAAAAAATCCTACCATATCTAGTATTATCTACTGGACTCAAATTTCATTATCAAAATCATACTGTTGTGTTGGGCATGGTGGCGCACGCTTGTAATCCCAGTACTTGGGAGGCGGAGACCGGAGGATCCGGGTTTGCGGCCAGCCTCAGCTACTCAGTGAGGCCCTCTGCAACTTCGTGAGACCTGGTTTCAAAATAAACTGTAAAAAAATAGGGCCGGGGGTGTAGCTCAGAGGTAAAACGCCCCCTGGGTTCAACCTCCAGTACCGCAAAAAACAACAACAAAAAAATTGTACTGTTGTAGGTCAGTTATTAAACTTGTAACATTAGGAATTAACAAGTAATAATTTACAGGTTTAGAAATATACTATGAATCTAAGCATTTGGAAAAATGTATGATTTTAAAGAATAGAGTTCAAAGTAAATAAGATATTTTAATTTAATTAGTATGTTGTTATCTTCAGATCATACTAGTAACCACCTACACCTTCAGAAAAAAACCTACAATGTTTGTCTACTATATGCCGATTTCCTCTTTCCCTGCAAAGCTAAATCATACCAAACAAAAAAGAGCACCACTATACAACTTGTTGCTGAATGAAATATATGGTGATTTACCTGTCAAGTTTGGGGTTGTCTTGCCTTTCTCTTTGTTGTTCAAATCTGAGTTTTAATCCTTTAAATGTCTGTACATAATCTACATCTTCCAGTGCTTTCCAATAATTTTCAATAACATGAGCAGTTAATGATTTTATATCTTCCTACAGAAAAGAATTGTAATGAAGTAAATGAGATAAGCAAATATCGTTTTAGCAAGATGAGACTTTATTGTAGTAAAATAAAACCCACCAAAATAATTTAATAAATTACTAAATAACCTTAGAGATCATTAAACAATGAAAATGGGAATAACATACACTGGCTAATTCAGCAGTCCCCAATTTCTGGTATGCTTCAGAATCATCTACAGATCTTTCCAAAATAAATGCCCAAGTCCCACCCGAGGTGTTTCTGACTTCGTAAGTTGGGGTATGTATATTTTATTTTATTACTATTCTTTGTGGTGCTGGGTATGGAAACCAGGTTGTGGAAAATACTATGCAAGTGCTCTGCCGCTGAGCTATATCTCCTGTTTGGAGAATGAGTATTTTCAAAACGTGCCACAGAAAAGTCTGGGAGATGAATGGTGGTGATGGTTTGCACAACAATTTAATGCCACTGGAATATACAATTAAAAATGATTAAAACGACAAGTTTCATCTTACATATATTTTACAAATCTAAAAACAACAGCACAGATCTTTTTTTTTTTTGCGGTACCGGGGATTGAACCCAGGGGCGTTCTACCTCTGCGTTACACCCCCGGCCCTATTTTTTATCCTTTATTTTGAAACCGGGTCTCACGAAGTTGCGGA
>PVJS01040346.1:0-18488 GCA_004027185.1 Glis glis
AGAGAGAGAGAGAGAGAGAGAGAGAGAGAGAGAGAAAGAGAGAGAGAGAGAGAGAGAGAGAGAGAGAGAGAGCTGAGGCTGGCCGCGAACCCGGACCCTCCGGTCTCCACCTCCCAAAGTACTGGGATTACAGGGACTCTTTCTGAAGTTCCCTTATCCGACTGATGGAATGCCTTCCAAAGGAAATACAGTTGTCTTAAACTCCCTCGTGTTAGCTTTCCACCATTATAACAAAACACTTAAGACAATAGACAGGGTTTGTTTTGGCTCACAGTTTTGGAGGTTCCAGTCCACGATGGATCAGTCCCATTGCTTTGGGCTTGTGGCAGGGAAGCACATCATGGCAGGAACACGTGGCAGAACAAAGCAACCTACGTCGTAAGCTAGGAAGCAAAGAGAGAACAAAAGCAGGGTCCCACAAGTTCCTCCAAGGGCACATCTCCAACAACCTAAGGGCTCCCTACCAGGCCCCCTCTCAAAGGTTCCTCCACCTACCAGTAGTGCCACCCTGGGATCATGGGTCTTTGAGGGACATTTGAGATCAAAACTATAGAACCCCTCTCTTTGGAATCTCATCAACTAACCAGGAAAGATTAAGTGCTGAGAAGAGAGAAGAAGCTGAAAGCCATTGTCGTGCCCAGGCAGAACTTTGATCTCTCCTCCCAAGGGCAGCTCCAAGAGCCTAATAGAGAGACTTGTATTTGTGAGGCGAGACAGCCTTTGTTCATCCTGTAACTTGTTACCCCCTCCCCCGTTACGTCCAGAGGGACTTTGTCCAGGCTATTGTCTATGCCTGGGCTCTTTGATGGTCCTCAACAATCATTGACTGTTCCTCTGAAAGTGCAGACAGCAGCCCACTTTCCCTCTCCCCTATGAAAAGCGTAATTAAGCTGCAACCAGCTGACACTTCTTTGAGTTTCATATTTAGTGTGGTTCCTACAAACATGTGCATGTTAGTGAGTTTGTTTGCTTTTTCCCCTGTTAATCTGTATATTGTCAGTTTGTTTCAGCAGACTTCATTACTGACCATTCACAGGGAAAATTAGAATTTTCCTGCAAAATGAATAAAAATATGAACTGGAAAAAAAGGAAGAAAGTGAAATTTTCAGTTACTGAACATTTCATAGATAAACATGCCAGGAAAACAAATAAAAATAAAATGTTTAAGTACAAAATGGAAAGTTATATTTAATGTTGAAAAAAGGGAAACATTTATTTCTCATACGAATCTACCATAATAATGAATAATACAGTTTTTGTTTTTGAACTTTAACTTCATCATAATTGATATCAATCTATCTCTACTCAGGGTTAATTGAAGAACACTTTTTATTAATTTTAATTTTGAAAGTTTCTGTTACATGGAGCAGACAACATACAAATAGGAAAAGTCTAAAATGTTAAGGATAAGCTTGTCAAAATCATAAAGAATCCCATTGCACATCAATTCCAGAAATTGCAATGCCTGTTTCTTGGGACCAATTTTAACAACTTTCATGTCTCTATAGTTGAAACATTTTAAATGTCAATGAAAACTCTATATCACAGTGACAGAATTGATGGTTTTTAAGTTCTGTTTTTCTCCCTGTCTTCCTGTGGTACTGGGGGTTTAACCCAGGAACGTTCTACCTCTGAGCTACACTGCCAGCCCTTTTTATTTTTTGTTTTGAAACAGGGTCTTGCTAGGTAGGGATAAACTGACAAAGGTAAACAGGTGAAAGGGCGACACATCTATTAATCTGTGAAAGGGGAAAACCCCAGCATGAGGGAGAAATCACCAGAGCGTGCTCACCCCCAGTTCAAAATCCTTCAGAAACTGACATATCCCCCTTTTTACGGGGTGGGGTGGGGAATTTAGACAGTTTTGAGTGATTGTGAATGGTTTTTAGGGGAACTCAATGGGCATTGCTAACATGCAATGGCCTTAGAAAAAGTACAGAAAAGACAAGGGTTTGTAAATGATTTTCTTTTGGACTGAAACAGAGACAATGGTGTACGACAAAGTCTATCCAGGTGTGTTGACAGACTTCACCTTCTTCTCCTGGGATGTGAGTTTAGGTAATGGGAACTCGGGAGGAACCAGAGGGAATTGTTTCTTCCATGGAGTCCAGCCTTTTTTTTTTTTTTTTTTTTTGGTACTGGGGATTGAGCCCAGGGTCATTCTACCTCCAAGCGATACTCCCAGTCCTTTTTATTTTTTATTTTTGAAAAGGGTGTCCCTAAGTTGCTGATGGTCTCACTAAATTGCTGAGGCTGGCCTCAAACCTGTGATCTTCCTGCCTCAGCCTTCCAAGTACTGGGATTACAATCATATACCACTGCATCTGGCTTGGGGTTCAGACTTCAAGCAGATAAGCAGACTTCGCAGAAAGCCTGCCCCTGCGCTGCGAGGGGAGAAACAAGGGAAGCTCAGAAGGAGCTGGACTCTGAGGTAGGTACTAAGGCCTCTCAGCATGTCAAGGTACTGGGTATCATTTTCTGAGACTCAACACAAGTCATGCAAGAACACAGAGCTCATCAGTGAAGACCTGGAGCAGAACTCAGTTTTCTTGCTTCCTGGCACTGAACAACAAAATGGGCAGCATCAGAACATGGGACATGTGCCCTTTTTTTAGAAGGGGAAAAAATTTTAAAAATACTATACCAAGAGATTAAAGATGGCAGGATAGAGGGAGACAGCGTGCTTCAGGCGCTCTGAGACTCGGAACTCAACCAGTGGGAAGACTGCTTCTTGACAAGGAAAGAAAAGCAGTCAAAACTCAACAAAACAATGACAGTGGAAATGCAGTGGAATAGGAGGCAGCAGAGAGAGCAGAGGACTGTAAAGAGCTCCACGCATCTCACCTGGTGAGTGGAGAGCAGCGGGGGTGGCGCCATCTTGGAGGCCACGCCGGCACCGCGGCTCCCAGAGACCTCCAGCAAAGAAGCAGCAGATCCCTGCGAAGCCAGCGACTACAGACCATCATCAAAAGCAGTCAACTCCGGACCATGATGAAGCTCAAGTCGGACCAGACCCGCACCTACGACGGAGACGGTTACAAGAAGCAGCTGTGTGCTCTGCTTCCACAGCGAGAGTGAGGAGGAGAGACAAAGATGATGTAGCCCTGCCCAGGAACAGCCCAGCATGTAGGTCACAGGCAGATGAGCCATGGCCCCTCCTCGGAGCATCCCAGCACTGAGGACAGGGCGGATGAGCCACGGCCCCCCTGGAGGACATGGGCAGGTGAGCCACGGCCTCGCCCCAGAGCACCCCCAGTGCTGGGGATGAGGGTGGGTGAGCCATGGCCTTGCCCCAGAGCACCCCAGCACTGAGGATGCGGGCAGGTGATCCACGGCCCCACCCCGGAGCACCCCAGTGCTGAGGATGCGGGTGGGTGAGCCAGGGCCCCACCGTGGAGCACCTCAGCACTGAGGATACGAGCAGGTCATGGAGAAAACCTCAAATGAGTAAAGAAGGCGACATGACTGAGGAAGATGGGAGGGGAGAAGAGGGAAACACCCTAATGCACAGGATGTACATACACAAATATATCAAAGTCAACTACTATGCTGAGCACGAGAAGGAGGGAAGGGGAAGGGAATGTGAGTGGGAATTGGGGGAGGGCTAATTGACCAATGCATGCATGTATACTTCTACCATTCTGAAACCCATCAAGATGTATGATTACAATGCACCAATAAAAAAAATAAAAATTAAAAAAAATAAAAATACTATATCAAAGCTGGGTGTGGTAGCGTACGCCTGCAATCTCAGTACTTGGAGGCTGAGAAAGGAGGATCACAGGTTCACAGCCAGCCTCAGCAATTTAGTGAGGCCCTCTGCAGCTTAGACCCTGTTTCGAAATAAATAAAATAGGGCCAAGGGTGTAGCTCAGAAGTACAATGCCCCTGGGTTCAATCCCCAGTACCACAAAATAATAAATAAATAAATAAGATACCAGTTATTAACCAATTGCTTATTATGAACTAAGTACTGTATGAAACTCTTTATCTAGATTATCTCAATGCTCACGATAATTCTTTTTTTTTTTTTTGCGGTACCGGGGATTGAACGCAGGGGCGTTCTACCTCCACGCTACGCCCCCGGCCCTATTTTTTATACTTTTATTTGAAACCGGGTCTCACGAAGTTGTGGAAGGCCTCACTAAGGAGAGAGAGAGAGAGAGAGAGAGAGAGAGAGAGAGAGAGAGAGAGAGACAGGGAGAGAGAGAGCGAGAGAGCTGAGGCTGGCCACGAACCCGGATCCTCTGGTCTCCGCCTCCCAAAGTCCTGGGATTACAAGCGTGCGCCACCATGCCCGGCCCTCACAATAATTCTGTGATTTTTTTTTATTTCCATTTAAAAAATGAGAAAACAGACCTGGAGAAGTAAATACTTTGCCCCGAATCACACAGCTCTTACTGGTCTGATAACAAGTCCCACAGACTGGTGAATTATTAAGAAGGTTTGTGTCAACCCCAGCACGGTGGTGCATGCCTGTAATTCCAGTACTTGGGAAGCTGAGACATGAGGATCGCAAGCTCGAGGACAGCCTCAGCAACGTAGTGAGACTCTGTTTAAAAATAAATAGGGGTGTAGCTCGAAGGTAGAATGTCCCTGAGTTTAATCCCAAGTACCAAAAACAAAAAGCAAACAAAAAAAGAAGTTTGTGTCACTGTGAAGGTAGAGGTGGGACAGAGTACAATGAGCAGCAGGATGCTGAGAGTTGTGAGCTCCTTGGGCAGCCACTGTAACCTCCCCTCCCACCTCCACCCATCTGGCAAGTCACCTTTCCACTGTACGGTGCGGGGAACTATGCTGGGTCTGAGTTCTAGTCTACTTTGACAACCTGTGGGAACACAGGCATGCTATTTAACTTTCATTGCTTGTGAGCAACATCATTTGAGTCCTTGCAAGAGCAAAGCATGGGCCCCTTCTGATGATAGCGTGTTGGCTACAGCAGGGCAGCTCTGATGAGGTCCAGAGAAGGTGTGGACAGCTCTCTCAAGCTGAAAAATCCTGCTTGTGTCTGAGCCTTTCACAGGCTGACTGGGAGATTTCAAAGCTACTTTGTCTCAGGCATCTTGTTGTTGGTATCCCTATAGATGGATGCCTCTCCTCCCTTAGCAGTTGGTTCTCTCCTCACTCACGGCTCTGACCCTTGGGCGGGACATCCTGCCCTTCCTTCACGGGTTCTTGAAGCCACTCATTTCCAGTATTTTGTGACTATTCTTTATATCCATTCTCCCAACCTTGGAGGAGCAGAGCACTATGGATTTCTGCAGAGAATAATTATTAATTCGAGTGATTTCATGAATTGGCAGAACAGAAATAGATATAATAAGCATAAGCTGATGTATTTAAGGCTGCATTTATTTTTCATTTTCTTCTCTCCTTCCTTGGAAATCTATCTTTAGATCTCATTATCCCTTTGCCTTTTATGTTCTCTGTAGAAGAAAACTTTCTCTCTAATCTCTGAAAAGTTTGATAATTGAGTCTATGAAATAAACTGACAATAGACAGATGTGTGTGTGTATGTGCTGTTAGAGTATAATTAGATCTTTTCTATCAAAGGAATAATTTGACTTGGGCTCCATTTTATAAAACTGCCATTGTGTAATCTTATATGTCCTTGTATTTTTGTAAAGATAGCATTTCCTGAAAACTGTGAGTGCCTACCCCTCCCCCAGCATCCCCTTCAGCTAATGGCATAAAGATTGTGAGGCTATGGTCCCACCAATAGGAGCACAGCATAGACGCCCTATACTGAAAACAACAACAACAAAAAAACACCCAGAAGTTTTCCACCATACTGTTCCTGCACGCCTGACTCACTGGTGGCAGGATCCCTTTTTTGCAAAAAGTAAAATTCACCTTGCTGAACTGCTTTCAAATATGTGTCTTTTTTTTTTATTAGGACACCATAGAAATTTACTTCTGACATTGTGTGTGTTACTGGGGATTGAACTCAGGGGCATTTTACCTCCAAGCTACATCCTAAGCCCTATTTTTTTAAATTTTTAAACAGGGTCTTGCTAAGTTGCTGAGGGTCTAAGTTGCTGAAGCTGGCCTCAAACCTGTGATCCTCCTGTCTCAGCCTCCCAAGTACTGGCATTACAGGTATGTGCCACCATGCCCAGCTGACAATAGATAGATTAACAAGAGAAACACCATTTTAATTACATGCATATGCTTGATATCCCCACAAAACATGAGATTCAAAGCAGGGCCAGATGATTAAAATTTTTATAGTATTTGAGTTACAGAAAGTAAGAGGGACTTGGGGCTTTTGGGGAGATGGCTACAAGTTAGGGGAGGGTAAGGGGAAGAAATCCTTGGTGAATAAAGGTTGTCCTGTTGTGCAGATAGAGTCCCTCACATAATAAAAGAAGGCTGGAGAGACCTTGGTTCTTCAATAGCGCTAAAGCCCCAACAGGTATCATTCCCTGAGCCCCAACACTCCTCATATGATGTATTTTTTGGAGGACTTGTGGTAAGAGGCTAAGGCTAAGAGCTGCCTTTCGAATGTTTGACTTAGCAGCTGTATTTTGGGGAACTACAACTTGCTAGGAATTTGGAATTTGAAGAACAAGCTTTAATCACTCTTCTGGCAGTTATTTGTGTTAAAATAGGCAAAAATCTTAACCCCTCCCTAAGGGCCTCAATTATATTGCTTGTTAGGTGGGAGTAATGACCTCACCTCCCAGAGCGATTTAAACTCTTGGCATAGAGTAGGGGAACAAAAGAGTTTCTTTGACAAGGATCACAAAATAGGACCTGATCTCTCAACTCGAAGTATCATGCACCTCGAAGTATTATGCACCTTGAAGGATGTTCAGATCTTTTGTATGTGACAAGATTTCGTTATTCAGTTTGGCTCTATGTGTTTGCTCCAGAAATCTGGAGGTACCTTATTTTCCCAGAGTGTAGAAAAAAAAAAGGTTTTTTTTTGCATCTTCTGACTATGGCCAATCCTTAAATGGAACTTTTGCCTAATGCCAGAGACATGACTCTTTTCTAATCTTGTCCTTAAGAAGTATTTGTACCCATGAAAAAGGAGAAAGAAAGAGCTTTAGATTGGAAATATGCCCAGGAAATGAGGAAAGTAGATTATTAACTGCTCTCCTTCTACCTACACACTCCTGGGATAGGAAAGCACAGGTACTTTTATCAAGATACTAAGACAATTTTGAAGCTGGACACTTAGAAGCTGTTAAATTCTCACCCCCCCCCCTGGAGATCTGGGTTGCTGGTTAAATTGGAAGCCCAGAGCAGACTTCTTTTGAGATGACCATGTATGGCATTTTAGTTATGAAAGTCAAGACTCAAGAAATGGGAAGTGAAATCAGTCTATGAGATAAAGTAATGGGAATTATATATTCTCCCTGGTGGTCCCAAGGAAGTATTCCAGGGTCTCTGAATTTGCAGAAGCAGGAAAGAAGACAGGCACCCATGAAGCTGTCCAAGTCATAAAGGGTATGCATATCTGAAAAGCCACCAAGTACCTGAAAGATGTCACTTTAGAGAAGCAATGTGTGACATTCTAGCCTTACATTGATGGAATTGATAGCTGTGCCCAGGTCAAACAGTAGGGCTGAACACAGGGCCATTGGTGGCCCCAAAAGACTGCTGAATTTTTGCTGCATGTGCTTAAAAATACAGAAAGTCACGCTGAACTTGAGGGTTTAGATGTCGATTCTCTGGTCATCGAACATCTCCAGGGGAACAAAGCTCCCATGATGCGCCGCTGTGTTTACAGAGCCATGGTTGGATCCCATGTGTGAGCTTCCATGCCGCACAGAGATGATCCTCACTGAGAAGGAGCAGATTATTCCTAAACCAGAAGAGGAGGTTGCACAAAAGAAAAAGATAATCCAGAAGAAACTGAAGAAACAAAAACGCATGACACCGGAATAAATTCAGCATAAACATAAATGCAAATAAAATTAAAAAAATAGGTCAGGGGGTTTGGCTCAGAGATAGAATGCCCTCTGTTCAATCTCCAGTACTACAAAACCAACCAACCAACCAACCAAACAACCAAACAACCAAACAACCAAACAACCAACCAACCAAACAACCAAACAACCAAACAACCAAACAACCAAACAAACAAACATTGTGAAGTGGTATGCTGGGGGCTCAGGAAAATGGGCCGTGTTCATGTTGAAGAAAATCCCAGACCCAGGAAAGGTGACAGCACAGATAATTACTGAGATAGGGACCATCCTAGGGACAAAGGGCAAATGCACTCCCGAGCCTTCACTCCTAGCTTGGTCGGGGGTTATCAGCCTCAAAGACAAGTTGTATCATTAGGGCCAGGATGCTGAATATTAGAAATTAGCAAACAACATAAGGGTGAAGCTGTTGAGGAGTCATCAAATCCCCACGGTCTTGGCTTGTTGAGCGCCATGATCTGTGCTTTCTTCTACTCCCCACCTTTGTGCTTTCTTAGCCACAGAACTCATCCTCATCACAAAGTAGAGATGTTTATACAGGATGTGGAATCTATAGGAAAAACTAACTTGGATCCAGGCTGACAGACTGATCTTGCCTTCCTCAGAAGCTAAAGTACCCTTACAAACAAACAAACAAACAAACAAAACCCCATCTTTTTAGATGTACTAAAGCCAATTAACATTCCTAAAACCTTTGCTTTCATCTCCCTTGCTAACAGCCCTGCTCACATGAATAAAAATTAGTTCTGTCCTTTGTTGGGGAGCCAGCCTGACACCCTCCTGGGTCAGTGCTGTGCCTCCCTTCTGCTCCAGTAAGAAGTCCCAATGAAGAGTCTTGTTCCTGTCACAGTTGCGCCCCTGATTTTTCTGATGAGCAACACCAGAATTCCCCCAGCCTGCATCAGTTATGACCCTGCTCAGGGAAGGAGCTTGAGAGCAGATGATGGGCAGTGCTGATATGGTCAGCGTCCCCCCAACCTGAGCATTCTCAGAAGGGCTTGGGTGGTGGTGGTGTTGCAGAGGGGCAGGGATGACTTGAGACCCAAGGCAGGTTGGGGCTCTCGTTACTCTATCTGGTCATCAGAGGAAAGTGTGGCCTCAGAGGTGAACACTGAGCTAAAATGTAATACTCTAAGCTCAGAGCAGTGTCTACCCAAAGAGTAAGGCCAGGTCCTGGCTTGGATCTCAAAGAAGCAGATCGAGTCTCCCAGGGTCTCCCTCTCTCAAGGGAGTCAAGAGTTTTGAGAGAAGATAACCGATGTTCTGTGCACAGAAGCATTCCACCTGCAGGTTGTGGGAAGGTGGTCAGATGGCCAAAGAGTCAGGGCATCTTGCCCAGAAGTTACCTTAAGACTGCAAGGTGAGGTTCATCAAAGAGACCATGGGCATTTGAAGAGGAATTCCCACCAGAGTGGTGACCAGTGACCCAGAGGTGCCAGAAGAACGAGGAAGAGAGTTGGAAAATCTCAGGAACAGCAAACAGAACAAAAGAACAGAGGGAGGAGTTCCCCAAGAAATACACATTTCCCCTGGGAAAGGTAAAAGTGTGTAAAAATCACTCTTTTATTCAGGGTCCTGGGGCTGTATCATTCTCAGAGAGAGTTCTAGAAAATCGAGGACTCACTGCTAAGGCTGTTATGTATGTATGAGGCTGCAGGTGCTGAGGCAGAGGGACCCCGTGCACGGAGCTCCTGGATTCACTGGTGTGCCCCTCATCTCCCAGCCTTGCACAAGCCACCCTCCCCTCCTCCCAAACCTCCAGCCACCCTTCCCGTGCTGACTCCATCTGCTCAGCCTCAACCTTTCCCTGGGCAGAACCATCAGTTCAACTATGCCTAGGACTGGCTGTAGCCTCTGGTGTACGCTGAGGGTTCTTCATATGTGCTTGCTTTGAGGCAATGCACTGGAGGTTTTCTCAGGGAAGGCTTAGTGGCTAAGAGTACTGGACCTGGGTTGCAATCCCAGCTGTGACTTTCTAGCTGTACAACTAGGATAAAGTCACGTAACTTGAAAATGGAGAAAACAGTAATGCCCACCTCACTGCACTGTGAAAATTAAATGAAACATGTGTAAAGCATTTACACAGCACCTGTCACATAATAAATGCTCAATTAAAAACTATCATTTAATAAAACACACCACTGGTGGTAGTGTACATTAGGACTATTACAATCATCTTAAAAACAATTTATGGTATATATTAAAGTGAAACATACACAGATCATTACTCAACAATATATTCCCCTAGATACATGCATGTTAGCTATCTATCACTATATAATAAATTCATATATGAAAATGTAGCTACAATGTAGCAACATGGCACACTCCAATTACCAGAGTCTGTGATTTATGTGGAGTATGCTCTTACAGAACTTTTGAGCCATAACTACATTGATTAACCAACCTCAAAAGCTGATATTCATCACTGTATTACAGGCCTGAGATTTTTCAAGGATAAACAAGTTGCTAATTATTGATACCAACATGCTCCCCCACCCTACTGCAGATGATCTGAAGTTGATTGAAGTGTAACATTTCTCAACTATTCTCTTTCAATTTTCTCTTTGACTTCCTCCTGTCTTTCTTTCTTCTGCTCTCTCTTCCAACTCTTGTCAGAACAACCACATTATGCAACAAAAGTTTAATTTCACCTTTAAACATGTTAAATGATATATCGGATTAGAGGAAAGGATTAAGATTAGTGGAGAAGAAGAGATGAGAATGAGAATACATGCATGAAAAAGAAACCCTCTTTTGGATCCCAAAGTCATCCACTAACTTTCCACTATAATTTATTTACCAGCAAGCTTTCAGTCCTGCTTCTATTTCAACTCCAAGAATCTAGATGTTGGGAAAGAAGCTGGGATTATGGCATTTTGAGTATAAAAAGATGACTTTTAAACTGACTCTGGATAGACCAAAAACGTATTTTCTAAAGAAAACATAAGAAAGTTTTATTTTTACTGCTTTTTAAAATAATAAGTAACATATATGTTAACAAAAGCTTGCCAGCATTTTCACACAAATAAACATCTTGCATTCAAAAACAAACAGACAAAAAAAAGATGCCTTTTCGTCTGGCCATGTTGACAAGCCACTAGGGCATGAGACGAGACCAGGGACAGGCTTGGGAGATGGAAGATGACCAGAGGATGTTGTTTCTCCCTTTTAAAAGGCCTATTGGGGAAAAATGCAGAAACTCTTTTGGCCTGGAGTCTTCAATGCTTCATTATGGGAGTCTAAAACTCTAAAGTTGTTGACCAGCATTGTGCATTTTCTCTCAAATGGCACTTTACTGGGTAATTTTTGCTATGAATTCACAGAGAACCTTCAGTTTCATTGTCTGTAGGAGGAAATGTCTAAAACAGGCACAAAGAGAAAACACTTGGGTGATATATAAATGAAAGCACCCGTAGATCCTGAGATAATTTAAGAATATTCCATGCAGAATTCTGAATAAAAATCTGCATAGATTGCCATTTGCTGTGTGACATGGAAGTCTAAGGTATTCCCAAATAAGTGTTTGGAAAGAAACAGATGACCCAACACGGTTGGGTTGCCATTTAAGATCAAGCTAAATGGAAGAGAGCTTGGTTCTAACCACAGGCAATTTAACGGGGGGCTGTGAGGGAAGCTTCTCACCAGGGTGAATCCATTCATCCACCCTGGGCACTTCTGGTGCTTCCAAAGGGCTCCACCTCAGTCCTACCGAGGTTAATGGGACAATGCAGTGACCATCAGAAAGTAAATTGCTCTGGCCACACCTGGTGGTTCACACCCGTGATTCCAGTACTTGGGAGGCTGAGACAGATAGATCACAAGTTTAAGACCAGCCTCAGCAACTTAGTGAGATTCTGTTTTTTTTTTTTAAACAGGGCTGGGATTTAGCTCAGAAATAGGGTTCAATCCCCAGTTTACCCGCCCCCCAAAGTGAATTGCTCTGCTTCCTCTTGAATCCTCAAAGGAATACTTGTATAAACCATATTTCATTGAAAACTTATTTAAAGACATTTTTTCACTTAGTTACTCTGAAAAATTATGAAGAATATCCTTGTGTCTCTGTATCTGCAGAGGATTGGTTCCAGGACTCCCCGTGGCCACCCAATGCCTGTGGATGCACAAATCCCATCTATAAAATGTAACCTATGCATGCAACCTATGAACACCCTCCCATGTACTTTAAATTAGATTGTTTATAATACCTAATACAATGTGAATGCTATGTAAATAGTTGTTCTGTATCATTTAGGAAATAATGACAAAAAAATCTGTACATGCTCAGTACAGACTCCACTTTTTGTAAATATTTTCTGTCCCTGCCTGGTTGAATCTGTGAATGAGTAACCCATATATATGGAAAAGCTGACTGCATATGTTATGAAGTTCTCATATAGAATGGGATAAGTGCTCTAAGTCATGATATGAACACAATCACTGTTTCTTGTGCTTTGGAGAGACTACATCTCCCCCAAACATATACTAATTATATTGCCAGCCAGGAGTTCTAGAGTTCAACAAAGGAATGATGATTTATAAGAATTATGTTTTGGAGGATAGGGGTTAACCGCAGTCATTACATATATTTTTTGATTATTGACTTAATGTGAAGTTTGGATGAGAAAAATTTCAGGTCACTGATTATTATGTGCTGAAACATGTCATCAGCTCTTGAGCTATCACAAGGGGTATATATAAATTATCCACAATATCTCAATACAAAATGAACTCTAATTGTTTTAAAGACAACAATTACAGAGCCCCTAGAGAGTATCAGGAGCTATTCTAAGAGCTTTGCATATGCATATTCTGAGCCATATATTTAAGCCTCTATGTATCTCTAGGAGAACTATTCTTATTCCAGTTTTACAAAGTTTACTTAGTTTCCTAACTAAGACAGAGGGAGATTAGTGAATTTGGATGGTATCACACAACAAAAGACTGAAGATCTGGGGTTTGAATCCAGCCAGTCTTTGCTCAGAGCTCATGTTTATTGCTTTCGGTATCATCCATCTCTGCGGTGAGGAGACCTCAGTGCGCATGCTCCTGGGCTGGTGCTGGACATAGGAGGATGTCTGGCTGGCTGCTCAGGACCAGATGTCTCGGGCTGTTGCTTCATTGGTGTGTGGTCCCTGCCACAGCTGCCAGGATGCAGGAGCTTCCTGGATCATCTCACCACTTTGATCTCCTTGCTTATATATATCTTTAGTGTCCCAACTTTATTGAGATATAATTTACATAACATATAACCCACCCATTTGTGTACAATTCAATGGCTTTTAATATATTCACAGAGTTGTACAACCACCCCTGTAATCAGTTTCAGATAATTTTCATCACCCAAAAAAGACAACCCAAACCATTAGCAGTCATTCCCCATTACCTCTCTCCATAACTCCCGACAAGCACTAGTCTGCTTTCCGTCTTTATGGATTTTCCCATTATGAACATTTCATATAAATAGAATCATACACTACATGTCCTTTTGTGTCAGGCTTGTTTTGCTTAGCATGATGTTTTCAAGCTTCATCCATATTATAACCTGTATTAGTACTTCATTACCTTTTTATTGTTGGATAATTTCCATTTTCTGAATTTAACCACATTTTATTTATCCATTCATCACTTGATAGAAATATTTCCACTTTAAGGCTATTATGAATAATGCTGCTATGAATATTTGTGCACAAGTTTTTATGTAGGCATGCTTTAATTTTTCATAAGTATATACTTAGGAGTGGAATTGCTGTGTCTGTGTCTACTTTTAATGTTTTCAGGAGTTGCCAGACTGTTTTCCTCTTCATTTATTGATAGTAAGTGCTCCTCAGCTCTGTTTTTGCAAAAGTGACTTTGCTTCTCTATAGATTCACCTTGACATTGGAAAGCAAGGATACCAGATGTTGTCTTCAATACTCAGCATCTGGTTCACTATAACTAGCCACTTACAGTAATAAAAACCAAATGGACACCTAGGTTGGTTCCATAATTTGGCCACCGTGAATTGTGCTGCTATGAACATGGGTATGTATATATTACTGTAGTTTTCTAGTTTCAATTTCTTTGGTATGATACCCAGTAGTGAATTACAAAATTCTGGGAAATACACACAATGGAATTCTACTCAGCAATAAAGAGGAACAAAATAACATCATTTGCAAGAAAATGGAAGGATCTGGAGAACATTATGTTAAGCGAGATCCACCAATCACAAAAAAAGAAGGGACATATATTTTCATTAATATGTGCAACCTAGGGAGTAATGGGGACACACAAGGGACTCTGGTTGATAATGGAGAACCCTCAGTGGGGCAAGGGAAGTGGGAAGGGCAAGAAAGAAGCGAATCAGTGGAATTACTATCATAAACAATGTGTACATATGAGATTATACCAACCAACATCATTCTTGGTACTTCATATGGGTGGGGGAAGCAGGGGGAACACTAAGAGCTGTGTACATGTATTAACATCAAATAGATATTCATTGTGATGTGAGACTCCAATGCACCAATAAAAGCATGTTAAAAAAAAACGGAAAACTTAGAGTAACCTGGAGTAACTACCCCATACCTTTTTAAGTTTTTTTAGAGAACATACAACAAATTTAATAAATGATGGTAGAAATGGTAGCTTACTCTATTAAAAACTATAGATGTTCTGGACAGTCTATGATGTCCATTATATGCATTTTATCATTCATATTTAGAACTACTAAAATATTTTAGAATCCTTACATTCTAGAGGGTATGATTTTACAAAACTACAAGACTGACAGCCACAATTCTATCTGTATTGATGAATAGGTAGGGGAAAATGAGTTAGGTTGAAGTAAGAAAAACTAAAACAGAAAGATAAACTCCTCTAAATGGAAAACTATTCAGAAGAGACTCAGATGGGTCAAAGATAGTCTCAATGGGGATATTATCAAGAAACAGGAAGTTGAGTGAATTGCTGTTCTTATTTCTTGGGTCTGTGTACTCATGATACTATCTTAGAGTATACATTTTCTATAGGTACACAGAATTTGTTGACAAATAAAGTGTTATTATACAGGCTAGTATATGTTAACAGAAAGAAATGAGGAACTTTACTAATAGAACATTTTTATTGGCTTTTGTTAAAATGTTTTCCTGTTGCAAAGTGCCCATCTGTTGCCTAGTATGAGAATTCATTTAAATGTTTGTCTATCAACACACTTTAGAGACTAGTGATAGAGTAAGCCAAACAAAAATGAGAAACAAACCTTATGCAGTATTTTGCTTGTGATATGTTTAAAGCAAAAATGAGTACATTTGTATTCATCACAATAAATGATGGTTAAATGATGGCTACAGAAGCCATTGTTTGTAAAGAATAATTATAATTTGAATGGTAATGACATTTCTAATGAAAAGAATGATATGTCAGAGAATGCATAAGTAGGGTTCTTCCTGGAAATAAAAAAATCAAACTGATTAATTTGCTTTAGTATATTAGGTAAGAAAGAAAGGATGAGTGTCTAACTGAAGATTGTATTATATTGATTTAGATTTTGTATAAAATTGGCCCAATTTCTCATTTGGATTGAAATTCTGAATATGCAACTACAAGAAAAATTTAGAAGCATTATTGCTTTCAATGAACTCTAAATTTCCCTTAGAATTGAAGGCTATGGGAAGACTCCCCATCCTACATTTCGCTTTAGTCCTTAAGATCCAGTTACCAGCTGCCTGTGTCATCTTTATTCCTTGGGAAAGACTAGACCTTTCTTTTTAGCAGCCGATCCAGGAACTAGATTTCACCACGCTAACCACATCTTCCTTCTCTGTATCATACTTGAATGTTTTTGGTCCTGAAAAGAAGTAAATGTAGCCTAAAAGAGACAAAAATTGAAATTGTGGTTACTGAAAGTGACTTGTAGATCTATAAATGGGAAGATTTGTTATTGTAACTTCCTGGAGATGGCACCAGTGGGGGATTGGGAATTTGTTTGGTGGCAGTTAGCTTGTCTTCTGCATGGCTCTATCAGGTCCTAGAACCTGACACCTCTTACTTCCCTGTCTTTCTCTTTGTTCTAACCAGGGGACATCTTCTCTTTGGGGTCATCCAACAAGCCAGCCTCAATTATGCTTTGTGTGTCTGCTCTGGCTGTTCTTTTCAGAGAAAGCCTCCTCCTCTTTTCTTTCCTTAGTCAAATCTCTAGCCCATCTTCAAAACCAGCCCAAGTCCCACCATGAAATCTCCAGTTACTGATGCCAATTCTGATCATTTCTTTCTTAGAACACCTCTTGCAATTGTGAAGTCTCCCACACAATTCAACACTAAATTATAGATCGTCTTGTTTTCCAGCAATTTTATCTGTATTGGATAGACAGGTGTTTCCCAAATATGCTAGCTATTCTGTGAGGGCAGAGGCCATGTCTGAAACAGCCTTTACATTTCTGAACAATATCCAGCTCTGCACTACATCCTTAAGAAGAACACATTGAATGATCTGAAAGAGTCAATTACATTTATTCAACTCGGTTCATTCAACTTTCCTAGCTATGTGCTAAATTTCAGGAATTTAGTGATGGGAGGGGAAAGGGCACTGGGAAATTTGAGACTGTGTATTTCAAAGCTGAAATAGGTCATCTTGAGCTTGAGCTGGGTGACTTTATGATCCGGCTGCTCATGGATTAAAGCTATACTTTGAAACTTTCCACTAGTAAAGAGAGAATCACAATGGCAAATGCTTTCAAATTCTCCTTTCTACTGGATAATTTCCTGGTTAGCTCAAAAAAGGACAACCAGTGACTCCCATTTGGAATCCCATTTTCTGCTGGGTTAAAGCATAGCCCAAATTTCTTGTTATAATTTCCACAAAGAATGTTTTCAGTGGAAACACTCACCATTTAATTCCACAGCAGCATCTATTTGGCCATTTACTCCTGAAAATTCTTCTTCAGTATTTTTTGGATAGTCTTTTTCCATTTTCCTTTTTCGTTCATCATAGCTGGAGGAAGTATTGTTTCATAAGTAATAGTAATAAGAAGGTTTTGTTGATTATAGATGACAGTGTGCTGGTCAGGCACATTTAGCCAGGGCTGATTTGTGAATTATTTTAGATGACTCTCTATATCTATCTATCTATCTATCTATCTATCTATCATCTATCTATCTATCTATCTATCTATCATCTATCATCTATCTATACATTTCTTGGTTAACTAAACAGTTCAAAGCCTTTTATAGGGGCTTTTATTCATGGTTTTAGTGCTATGTACCCATGGAGAAAAGGTTGAACAAATAATGAATATTGAATGAATAAATCAGTGTGTGAACAGTCAGTAAATAAAGAACCAAGAAAATCTGTAAAAACTGAACCTCTGCCCTTTAAATCAATTTAATTGAATTCCATTTCTTTTGTTTCCTGGAAACAAACGCAAACAGCAGATTGGGTTTCTTTTTCTGGATCAGCAACCACCATTCAATGATCACTGTGAAGAATGGTTAATATAGCCCTTTGTGATCTAAATTACACCCTGCAAGAAAGACTGTGATTCATATGAGTCAGCATGACTGTATGAGCTCAGCACTAGGCAGAGATGACTCTCACCTCTTCAGGAAGACTTCATTTAATGTGTGAGAAAGTCCCTTCTGCAGTAGCACAGAGCTCCAAATGGGGGACATTCCCAGGTGCACACCTCACTCCTTTCCCACCAAAAGGTCAGGCATTTTTTTTCTGGCTACTGGGTAGTTTCCTGTGGCTGCAGATCACACCCACCATCTCCTGAAATGTGCCTCTCATGTGGCTTGGTCTGCATAGGCCAGAGGACATAACTCTCATGATACTGAGCAAAAGCCAAGCTTTGGGGAAGTATTCAGGCTGAAACTGACTAGGGATTGAGCTGCTTTTTGGAGTGTTGGGTAGGGATGGGAGCTAATTCTCCCAACATATCAATGTATGGACTACAACATATTAACATTTCATTTAGACCTTTTGTGTAGACAGTATAGAGTCAGGGGCCTACATAACTAACAGGTAACTCAAGGTTATCTACTTTTCATTTTACCAAGTAAGAGCATTACTATCAAAACATCAACAACTATTCTACCTATCTTCATATCATTTCACAAAGAAACTTTATCACCAAAAGGGTAGAAAGGACCTAAACTTGGAATGAAAGACTGTTCTTGCCAATAATTTGTTTTTATGTTGACACAAAATACACCTCCATATTGTGGTGTTCTTATTTTGCCGGGAACTAATGAAAACTCTGTGATGCTCTAGCCCTTTGCGGATAGATATGTAAAGATTTCTATAACAGAACAAACAGCCTAATTCATACTGTCAGAGGGCTCTGACTTTGAGTTTCTGACTCTGTTATTTCCTGGTTCTGTGAAAAGGAAAATGTATTCTGAGCTCTGGGCCCTGGTTTCTTTCTGGAAAATAGTAGCCATGAGGATGAGAGAAAATTTACACCCCCCCCACACCCCCCCAAACACACATATACACAGACACACACACAGACACACACACATATACACACACACACATATACACAGACATACACACATATACACAGACACACA
>PVJS01040347.1:0-18486 GCA_004027185.1 Glis glis
CTGGGGGTCTGGGAGTGTAGCATGGAGATAGAATGCCCCTGGGTTCAATCCCCAGTACCCCCCCCCAATATATATGTGTGTGTGTGTGTGTGTGTGTGTGTGTTCTTCATGTTTTCTAAAAATGCCTATCACATGTCATAGACCGTTTTGAGTTACATTTCAGAATTCATTAAATATTCTTCTGCAACACTATTATTAATGGCTATATATATCGTCTACATGTAATTCAAGGTTTATTAAAATGCAGATATCAATTCTTATGATTAAACAATTTATTTACTAGAAGATAGGATAACTAACAGGTGACTTATAAAGGTGCTATCCAAATCCTATACAGATTTTACTTACAAGCTAATAAGCTACTTTGTTACTGTTTTATGGATACTGTCAGAAGTCATGAGGCTCCTGGATCAAAGAGAAAGGACTTAATTTCTCTACAGTTTCCAGTTCCCAGTTCTGCCCCAGTTTCACGAGGGTCATGCAAGGGCCCATGCTAGACACCTGTACATGTAATGGGGTTCATTGTAGGAGATGAATTTGGAACATAGGTTTCAGCACTTTTATAGTAATAGAAGGAAGCTTGCTCTTTGTCTGATGGGAGACAATACCTCACCTGCAAGGTTGCTCACTGCAAAACACAGCCCTAGAAATGGTCTCAGCGGAGAAGCCAGGATCTTGTGTCCTTGTGTTCCCAGCAAGAGCTGGAAGGGAAGCTCTGGACCCAGGCTTTTCCAGCAGGTCCCTTTTGCTGTATAACTTTTTGATCGGTACTTCTAGACAGATTATTTCTTCTAATTGTGGTTCTATTACTATTTTTTCTTATAAAGTTACAAGATAGAGTATAAGGTTATATTACTACTAGTGTGATTTTATAGAATTTTATTTAAGGAATCATAAAGGTATGGTTGGCAGAAAAAAAAGCAGATTTGGGTGTAAATGGGTTTTCTATTTTCACTTATAAGACTTTTATAGGCTCAGATAACAATATAAATGCTACCTTTCCTAACTAATGTTATCTGGATGTCAGCTACTTAGACATTATTTTACTTAGTCCTTTTAAACTATGAATAAGACAACTATATTTTACCCCTAGTAGTATAGTGAAGATCAAAAGAGATAATATGTGTTAACAGTTATTTGAAAGCTAGAAAGAGCATATGGTTATGGAAATTTAAACTATTATGTTTACTACAGGGTATATTCAACTGTATGGGGTAGGGTTGCTTTGCTCATTAGTCAAATAGCTTATTATTGGCCAGGTTTAGTAACCATTGTTGTTTTAATTGATTTTTTCACTTCCTGGTATGCTAAGCTAATGATAACATTCAATTGTGTATCTCTGGTGAATGTTCAGAGGTTATTTTTCCTGTTGCGGAGGGCCTCACTAAGTAGCTGAGGCTGGCCGCGAACCCGGATTCTCCGGCCTCTGCCTCCCAAGTACTGGGATCACAAGCGTGTGCCACCACGCCCGGCTTCTGTGTCTGCTTTAATATTAGTGAATGCTGCCTTTAAAAATGGAAAAATTTAGCTGGATGTGGTGGACACACCTGTAATTCCAGTACTTGGGAGGCTGGAACTGGAGGATCTCAGGCTCAAGGCCAGTCTCAGCAATTTAGCAAGACCCTGTTTCAAAGTAAAAAATTGGGCTGGGGGTGTAGCTTGGATGTAGAATGCCTCTGGGTTCAATCTTCAGTACAAAAAAAGAGGAAAAATTTGAAAAACTCTGTCTCTTAATTACCATGTCATAATTGTAAGAGGAAGAGAAGGGGAAAACAGAGCCTTTGGAAGTTAATTGATGGGTAAAGAAATGATGGTATTCAAGAGTTTTTTGTAGAAGAATAAACAAAATCCACGTGCTGTCCATCCCGTATCGGTATGCATGATGTTCTTCCACTGCCCATCTCACCACAGTGTATCAGGGTAGACTCTTGTCCTATGTAAACTGTATTGCCCATCTCACCACAGTGTATCAGGGTAGACTCTTGTCCTATGTAAACTGTATTGACCATCTCACCACAGTGTATCAGGGTAGAGACTCTTGTCCTATGTAAACTGTATTGACCATCTCACCACAGTGTATCAGGGTAGACTCTTGTCCTATGTAAACTGTCTGTGCCTGTGTATATAGCTTTCTAAATTTTTTCTTGTCTAATGAATGTGATATCTCACTATTGTTTTAGTTTGTATTTCTCTGATTACTAATGACCTTGAACATGTCTTTCCATGCTCATGGGCCTGTTGTGTTTAGTTTTCTGTAATCTGCTTGCTTATATCCTTTCCCATTTTCTATTATGATTCCTATATTTTTGCTGGGTTGCCACAGATCTTGGTGTCTTCAGAGTTATTTCCTTGTCAATTTTAGAAATTGCAAAATCATCCAGTCTGTCATCATTCAGTTAACTTTGTCCATAATGTCCTCCTTGAAAAGAATTTATTTATTTATTTATTTATTTATTTATTTATTTATTTTTGCGGTACCGGGGATTGAACCCAGGGGCATTCTACCTCTGCGCTACACCCCCAGCCCTATTTTTTTATACTTTATTTTGAAACCGGGTCTCACGAAGTTGCGGAGGGCCTCACTAGGTAGAGAGAGAGAGAGACGGGGGGAGGGGAGAGAGAGAGAGAGAGAGAGAGAGAGAGCGAGCTGAGGCTGGCCGCGAACCCAGATCCTCCGGTCTCCGCCTCCCAAAGTACTGGGATTACAAGCGTGCGCCACCACGCCCGGCTCTTGAAAAGAATTTAAAAATTTTTCTGATTTATTTAATTGAAATCTTGCCTTATGAGGTCTTTCCTGGGTATCTTTCCAAAAGGACTGAAATCAGGGAATTACAGTAATATATGCATATCTATGTTCATAGCAGCACAATTCACAATAGACAAATTATGGAACCAACCTAGGTGTCCGTCAACAGATGAATGGATTACAAAATTATGGGATATACACACAATGGAATTCTACTCAGCAATCAAGAAGAACAAAATAGTGTCATTTGCAGGAAAATGGATGGACCTGGAGAACATCATGTTAAGTGAGATTAGCCAGTCACAGAAAGTGAAGGGTCATATTTTTTTCTTTTTTCTAATAAGTGGAAGCTAGGGAGTAATCAGGATACCAGAGGGATTTTAGATAATGAAGAAGAAATTTTAGTGGAGCCAGGGAGGTGTCTAGGGGAAGGAGAGGAGAGAGGGTGATCAATGACGGAATCACTTGCTTGGACATTATGTACATCTGTGAGAATCCCAATGCCCATCTCAATACTCAATGGGGAAGGGGGGAGTGTGTGCATGTGTGTCTCTATCACTATGAACTACATTATGATGTGAGACTATAATGCACCAATAAAATTACTTAAAAATAAAAGATATATTTTAATTGTTAAACAAAAACATTCTCTTATGTTGTCAAATATTAATTTTGTAGTTTTACCTTTTAGGCAGGTCTTCCACATCTGGAGTTTACCTGTGTACAATGATATTGGTAAGAATCAGTTATTTTTACCCATTTGGTGAGCCAGGTTCTCAATATTACCCTCCTTTATTGTACTCCTAAGTGCCGGATATCCACGTTTGTCCCTAAGCGTCATATGTCCACCGTGGTTGAGTAGTATGTCTTAATATTTCATTGAGAAAATTATCCTTCTCTTTTTTTCACAGCTGACTTTTGTTATTCCATTTAAACTTCAGGAAGCTATTAAGTTCCTCAAGAATACATCTAGAATTTTGATTGGTGTACATTAAATTTATAGCTCAATTGGATGAGAACTGATATTTTTATTATAATAAATTATCCCCTTTGAGAGCATGGGATGTCTCTACATGTGTTCAGATCATCTATTTTGTCCTTAATCAGAGTATTCAAAATTTCTCCACAGAGGTTTTATGTATTCTTGATTAAATTTATGGATTTTGTTGTTATTTTAAATGTTATCCTTTTAGTTGTAATTTTTTTTTTGGAGATTGTTGGTGTAGAGAAATGCCAATGATGTTCATGCTTTCATCTGGTATCCAAGAGCCTTGCTTAACTTTCTTGTTTTTCTGTTTGTCTGTTGGTTTTATTGCTAAATGATCTCATCATCTACAAATAATGACACTTAATCTCTTCTAATCTTTACTCTCTCATTTGTTTCTAGTTATTTTTGTTCTTACAGAGTGAACTGGGACTTTTAGTACTATGTTATACTGCCGATTGACATAGTGAACATTTTTACCTTAAAGGGAACATCTTAAAGAAAAAGTTCCTCGTTCATATAATTTTGCTTGAGGCAAGCATTATCAAGTTCAAGATTTCCTTCTATTTCTATTTGGCCATTTAAAAAATTTAGATGTTGAATTTTATAAAATGCCTTTTTTACACTGATTAAAATATTTTTCTCATTTCTTATAGTGATATTATGAATTTCATTGAATGTCTCCTGATGTCAACTATTCTCTCTATATATTCCATTGGCTCATGATGTATAGTTATTTTAATATATTTTTAAACATTTGTTTAGCCAGTGTTTTCTGTTGGATTCTTGAATATGTGTGCATTGTTAAAATGTGTCTATATTTTTGTTCTGTGTTGTTATGGTTTGGTATCAAAATCACATAAAATGAATTGCATGATTTTTATTCTTTTTTTACTTTTGAAAACTTATGAAAACAGAAGAACTGTTTCTTAAAAGTTTGGTAGAAGTCATATATTAAAGCTACCTAGGACAGGAGCTTTTCTTGGAAGTGAATGATTTAATTTTTTATGCTTATTGTTCCAGTCAAGTTTTCTATTTCCCCTTGGGATGAATTTGGCATTTTATATTTTCTATCAATTTATCTTTTTCCTCCAGATTTTTAATTTGTTAGAGCACAAGTAATTATAATACTAGTTTTACACATTCCTTTTATCTTTTTACTCTGTGTATTATTTCCATATTTTCTGACTAATTGCATATTTTCTCTTTAACTCTTATTTATCTTATTTTTCTCTTTAACTCTTATTTATCTTTTCTAACTAAAAATTTTAAAAAGTATTTTGAAATAATTGTAGATACATACAGGGAGAGCTATGTCGCAAGCTGAGTCGACCTGAAGGGGGAACATGCGAAGACGTGTGTGCGTGTTTGTTTGTGTGACTTTAAACCGCACTATGATGTAACATTACAATGCACCAATAAAAGCATATATATAAAAGTTCCCATATACTCTTTACCCAGCCTCCTGTAATAATACATCTCACACAACCATGATAAAATTACCACAACTAAGAAATGAATGTCAGAACAACACTATTAACTAAACGACAGTTCATTCAGGTTGGCCCAGGTTTCCTGCCAATGTCCCTCTTCTGTCCTAGGATCCAAGGCAGGATAACCATGTGTTACGGGCTGAATTGTTTACTCCAAAAGAGGAAGTATGTAAGCTGAGTCCTAACCTCGGCTGTCTCAGAATGTAACTGTATTTGGAGACAGCATCTCTAAAGAATCAAGTTAAAGTGAGGTCATAGGATGGGCCCTAATCCACTTTGACTGGTGTCCTTATTAGAGGAGGTCAAGACACAGGCCGGCTTGGGGGAAGTCCACCTGCGGACACAGGGAAAGGCAGCGTGTGCAAGCCAAGGAGAGCCCCCGAAGAAACCGCGCCTGCTGACACTTTGTGCTGGACTTCTAGCCTAAAGAACTGCGGGAAATGAAGCTCTGTTTTTAAGTCACCCAGTCTGAGGTGCTTTGTTAGGGCAGGAAATCCTAGAAAATGGACACGTGTTGTATTTGGCTGTCATGGTTCCTTCGTCTCTGCCAGTACACTTCTCAGTCTTTCCTTGTTCTGTTTTTTGGTACCGGGGATTGAACCCTGGGGCATTGTACCTCTGAGCTTCACCCCCAGCCCTATTTTATTTTGTATTTTGAAACAGGGTCTCACTAAGTTGCCGAGGCTGGCCTTGATCCTGCGATCCTCATGTTTCAGCCTCCCAAGTACTGGGGTGACAGGCGTGCGCCCCCATTCCTGGCTCTTCCTTTGCCTTTCAAGCATAGTCTCTTATATTATTAACCATGTATGGGCACTTTTGAAAGGTATTAGGTGTTCTGTGGAATGTCCCTCAGTTTGGATTTCTGATGGTTTCTCATGATTACGCTGAGGTTGTGAACTTTTGGAAGGAATACAATATGGGCAAGTTACTCTTTGCATGGCATTCTATCAGAGAGTACATGGTATCTACATGCTTTATTGTTGGTGATGTCAGCTTTGATCGCTTAGATAATATAGTTTGTCAGGTTTCTCGACTCTACAGTTTCTATTTTTCCTTTTCCATACTTTATTCATTAGAAGTGAGTCATTAAGTTAAGTCCACACTTGAGGGGAGGTGAAGTATCTTCTTCCTGGAGGAGGCATATATATCAGAATTCTTTTGGTACTTCTTTTGGTACTTTTGGTACTTTGAGGTACTTTGAGGTTTTTCAAATATCCTGTTTCTCCTTAAAGTTTTTTCCACTAACGTTGGCAGTCATCAGCAGATCGTGCCAGCAACAGTTATCACCGTGGGGCTCTAGGGATGAATTTCTAGTTCCCTCATTCCTTCTACATTTATCAACTAAATTTCTGTTAGAAAGTCGCCTTTTCTTCCTTATTTCCTTATGAGTATGGACTTATATTTATTTTTCTTTTGGTACTGGAGATTGAACCCAGGGGTATTCTACCTCTGAGCCATACCCCCAGCCTTTTTTTAATTTTTGTTTTTGTTTTGGAACAGGGTCTTGCTAGGTTGCTGAGGGTCTCACTATAAGTTGGTGAGGCTGGCCTAGAATCTGTGATCCTGATCCTCCTGTCTCAGTTTCTCAAGTACTGGGATTACAGGCATGCACCACCACATCTGGCTTAATTATAATATTTAGACATTTGCCAAATAGGTTGTTTTTGCTTAATTTATTCATTTATCAAAGAGGTGTGTCAAAATTCCTAATTACAATTGTTGAAATATTAAGTTTTCTCTTAAGTTAGGAAAACTGTGATAAATACCCCTCCCCTACACACATAGATGCACATAAGTTCTTGATGGCGCTATCGTCTAGATCCACTGGTCCTTTTCTTAATATATTTCATATTTACATTAGGTGTTCCAGTTTCTTATTTCTGTGTAAGAAATATTTGCAAAATATAATGACATAACACAAATGTTTTATTTTTCTTACAATTCTGTGGGTCACAAATATGGGAAGGGTGTGGCTTGGGTGTTTTGTTTCCATTGTGCAGAATATCAGCTGCGGTGGCTGGGGCTCGAGGGTCCACTACTAAGAGGGCTTCTTCACTCAGATATTTGGCAACTGGGGGACATTTGGGACAGCTGGGGATACATGGGCATTACTTGGTAATCTTTCTGCTCATAGTCACTCCATTGCGCATACTGGGCTTTCTCACAGCAGGATAGCCCAGGGTAGCTGTTCTCCTTAAATGCAAACATCTCCCCATCCCTCCAGTCTCCTCTTATTGTGGTGATGTCTTGAAGTCAGGAGAGAGCTATCTACCCGAAGTCCAAATGAGCGTGAGGCTTCCTGTGTATGGATCCTTGAGTACGTTACGGCTTACTCTGGAAGGCCTCTAAGGAAGCATTTGTTCCCACATACAACTGTGGTAAGGTTACTGTGTGATAACTGTAATAGTACTCTAGTTCAAAAAGCAGGAGAATAAGATACAAACACCAGTTACCAGTTCCTGGCAATTCTAAGCACATTTCACCAATTCCTTCTCCTATGGTCGTGGCTTTACCCTTTGGGCTGTGGAGTCCTTTCAATTATCCTACCTTTTCCCTAAGACATGCCTGTTTACAACTGAGTAGCCTTCTCAGCCTGCTTCTTGACCGTGGAAGGTTGGGAGGTATTTTACAATTTTGTACTGTTTTTTACTTTTAATTCAAGATGACAGTGTTCCTGTTTATACCATCAATTGAAAATTGTTGTGGCTGTCTATGGATCTCACTGAATTTCATTCTACCAGAAAGAAGCCACGCCCACAGATTTCTTTGAGACAAGGGGTTGTTTATCTTGGGCTCTGGGGCTACTGTGCAACAAAGGATTAAGAATCTTAGGACCCTTGTTTTTTAAAAGTGAGGGTCTAGGAGGCATTACCCATAAACATATCAGAAGGTTTTTGGGTATAGCTGAAGTGTTTTATGAAGATCTTCTTTAGGTCTTAACAAAGGATTTCACAGTGCCACCCTGTGGTGGTCCTTTGCTCTGAAGCCAGGGCATATTTTAAAATTATTTTGCTAGAAGTGATTAAAAAGAAGTTTTATTTTCAAATCTGGCAGTCCCAGCATTTTATAGTTCTTCTAAATTTTGCTTAAAAACTAAGCAGCTGCAAATCAACATTACTCATTACTGGCCCAAAGGTAGAAGGAATTCAAGTTTCTTCACAGATGAATGGATAAACAGTTGTACTATACACACAATGGAATATTAGTCAACGTTAAAAAAGAAAGAAAATTCTGAGGCATGTTATAGCATTGATGAACCTTGGGGACATTACAGTAAGTGAAATAAGCCAGTCATGAAAAGATAAATACCCGAAGATCACACATATATGAGGTACTTAGAGTAATTGAATTCGTAGAGACAGAAAGTAGAATGGTGATTCTATTTGAAGCACTGGACAGAGTCCGGGAATGGGGAGTTATTGTAATGGGTACAGTATTTCAACTTTGAAAGATGAAGAGTCCTGGAAATTCATTGCACAACAATGTGAACTAAATTGTACACTTAAAAATTGTTTGGTTGATAAATGTTGCTTTATTTATGTTTTACCACAATTAAAAAAAAAACCAAACCAAAACAAAAAATAGAGCAGCTTTTTCTTTAGTCCATGTTTTCCTTTTTGCATCTATCATAGGCAGCTAGAAAGAGCCAGGACACACTCTCTGCATTTGCCTAGAAACTTCCTCAGCCAGATCCACAAGTTCATTTGCCCACAGGTGACAGTGTTGCTAAACTTCCCTCCATTTTCTTTTGCCATCTAAATGCAAAATGAGTCTGTTCTATCAGTCGTTAGAAGCAGATAACTGATGGTCACTGGTCTGGCAGCACCTGTTTTCATCAACTCTTTATTTCAGTGGAACTCTGCCCTGGTATTTCATCAGTGTTGACTATATGAACTGTACTGCTAATTTTTTCCAGCACTAGAGCAGGAAATTATTGTCCAAGCTAAGCTGGGGAAGAAGAAAAAACAGAATCTCAAAGCTTTCCTTCAATCTTTCCAGCCTCTCTTCCATCCTTTCATCCACAGTAGTTGATATTTTCAGTTTGCTTGGCTTTCTCTCTCTTTCTCTCCTTTTTATTTTATTTTATTTTTTTGTCATTGTAACTTTAACTATTCCTTGCTTCTCTTTAGCATCTGAAGTTTCTCCAAGTATAATTTTGGTGGTCAACTGACTTAGAAGCTGAGAGGAAAATGTAAAAAAAAAGACAAGGGGAGCTGGACACAGGGGCACACACTTGTAATCCCAACTATTTGGGAGGCGGAGGCAGGAGGAATGCAAGTTCAAGGACAGCCAGGGCAATTAAGTGAGATCCTATCTCAAAATAAAATTTAATTTAAAAAGGCTGGGGATGTAACTCAGTGGTAGTGTTTGCCTAGGTATTCATGAGGCCCTGGGTTAAATCCCCACTTCTGAAAAAAGACATGGGGTATGGAAATTTTAGTTTAGTGTGGAAGCAGTAGACTAAAATAATACAGCATGCTACGCAATATGAAGAAGGGAAGCACAGTGTATTCTGCAGAGAATAGGGAAGTGGCTTCCAAATTAGACTTGGAGTTCATAGAAGGCTTTAGAGAGGGCCAGAGAGGAGGTGCAGTGTAAAACATGGTTTAGGAAAAGGGACTCCAGTTACAAAGGCATCTATAAAGGGATGGTTTTGAGAGATAGCATGGATTATTTTTGGAACCCAAATGTAATTCTGAATCATCTAGAACAAAAGATATATGCATCAGAATGGTCAGAGAAGTCAGAAGTAGAAGGGGCCTAATTATGTTACACCAAGGAGCTTGGATATTATTCTTTAAGAAAGTAAAATACTGATCTTGAAGAGAGAACTCTTTAGAATCAGATTTATATGTTGCAAAGATTATGTGGATGGTACTGTATAATATTTGATCTTTAGTGTGTATTTAAGCTTTTGTATCCCTTGCTTGCATGGAAACCCTCTAAAGTCCTGGAATGGGCACTAGCATTGAATTTTATAGTCATCTGTTTTTGTAAAATTTGCAAATTTAACTGCAATGGTCGATTTCTACTATTAAATGCCTCCACTACACTTTCACTAGGTTGTGGGCATTTTTGGAAAACCATTAAGGGGAAATTCAGGATTATTTAGGCTGGATTTAGTAGCTGATATTAAAGTAGCCTGCAGCCACTTCTGTGTATAGCTGTTGTTGCTGGCCATTTTGGTATAGAATTGGCTTCTGGTAATGCTCTAACAGCCCAAGGTACTACCCATCTAGCAGTTATAACTCAGATGTAGGGCCAAAGGTCATATTGTATATAAATGTGTATTAATGACTTTGTTTCTGAAAGAATGATGCTAAACTGTACAAACTTCAGAACCTACAAACAGGGATCTTCAATGCCAGACAGATTCAAACAGCTATTATTAAAAAAAAAATGTTAGCCATGTGAAAGATGAAAGCCTGAACTCAGGTCATGAAAAAGGACAGAAAGTATAAAAAATGAAATAAAACCTCTTAGTTACAGATTGCTGAAGGATGTGTGCTTTGTACATGTATGTTTATATCACACTAAATCTCAATATGATGTGTGGTTATAATGCACCAATAAAAGTATATTAGAAACACGGACAGGAAGGGCCCAACTTAGGGTAGTCGTAGTTGGCAACTGTTTTGACTGAGAGCCTATTAATAGAGAAAGAACATTAGAGGAATCGCCTAGAATGAATCCAGTTTAGGCTTGCTGGCTTCAGGTGTTTGGTAGACAAGAAAAGGAACATGATGGTCTGCAGCGTGGCTGAACACCCAGGTGTTTGGGGGCCACAGCCACTTCCGGCCCTCACAATTTCCCAGCGGCGCCCGCTCACCGGATGTGGGAGAAGCACTTCCTGCCCCAGAGGCCCCTGCTCAAGGGACACAGGGCGCAGGTGCTGTGGGACGCCTGCTGGGAATTTGCCCACCCTTGCCTGCACATGGAGACTCTTAGGTGTTTGCATCTTTGTGTCCCTTTCAGCAGAATACTCTTCCCCACAAAAGAGAGCATTTTCTTCCCACTCAATCCCCTAAACCTCCACTTCCTCTGCAGGAAATCTGCAAGCCTTCTCTAGGGCTTTGTAGTTGTAGGTCTCTGAGCTCCAAGGCGAAGCACTAATGATGAGTTTGCACTGATTTCCCAGCTGGTAAACGCACGGGTCATTACCTCTGATGACTTTGTGCAGGGCCAGAGTGCTTCAGGAGCTAGGCTTCAAGTCTGAAGTGACATTTTGGTTTCCATATATGAATTTGAAATTAAGGGAGAAAGCGCTCAGCGGTTATGATACCTATTTTTGAAGCCAGTTTTCTCCAGGAGAGGGACCAGAATTTGATTACAGCCTCGTGTAATCCCAACGTAGTCAATGTTAGTGTGAGCTGAAAGATTTGGAGATTTCTACTGTCTTGTGACTGAACTCTGCCAGTGTTGAGGATAGTTGAGGAACACTTGACCTCATTATTACTAAATTGTGGCACAAATAGAAATGCATATTTTGATTAGTTTACTACTTAGAAATGCTTTCTAAATATGATATTCAAAGGAAGACTATCAAAACGTGGATGCTAGTAGTCCAGTGGGCAATTTTATGACAATGTTGATTGAGAATGTGAATGCGAGCTCTTGTAATTGTCCCTTGAATAGCTTGGTGAGTTAGAAATCTCATCTCAGTGAGGCTTAAAAAAATTAATCTGTTCTACTCCTATCCTCTTAATCTGCTTAAAGTTTTTACACCCCATAATACTTCTTCCTTTGTAATATAGAGTGTACTTTACTCAATTATTATAGCATCACTTATTAGCTGTCTATCCCACACTGGCGTTAAGCTCCACAAATGCAGGATTTTTCTTCCTCCTTCAGAGGCCAGGAACAATTCCAGCTCATGGTAGGTACTCAATAAGTATTTATTGAGCGAATTAAGGAAGGAATATGTTATTTTCTAAAGAAACGTAGAACCAGAAGTGGATTTAGACAACTGGCATGACCCATGTGGGACATAGTTTTATTTAAAGTCGTGGTAGTGAAAGCAGTCAACAAGTCAACCAGTTTTTATAGGATCCCTCTTTTACCCCCGATGATAGCTTTCCACATTCCCTAGAATTTAGTACCCATTCTCCATTAAACATTTTGATATTTTTTAAAATGTCTTATACCTTTTGGTGTTGCTTGGGGGCAGGACCTACACAATTCACCTTTGTGTCCTTTGTAGCATGTCTTGCAGTGATAGACACATACCTGATAATAAATATTTGTGGAAAGAGCAAACATGGGCCGGGCATGGTGGTGCACGCTTGTAATCCCAGTACTTTGGGAGGCGGAGACCGGAGGATCCAGGTTCGAGGCCAGTCTCAGCTCGCGTGCGCGCATGCACGCGCGCTCTCACTGTCTCTTTGTCTCTCTTTCTCTCTCTCCCTGTCTCTCTCTCTCTCTCTACTTAGTGAGGCCCTCTGCAACTTCGTGAGACCCGGTTTCAAAATAAAAGTATAAAAAAAATAGGGCTGGGGGCGTAGCGCGGAGGTAGAATGCCCCTGGGTTCAATCCCCGGTACTGCAAAAAAAAAAAAAAAAAAAAAAGAACTGGGTTAAAGTATTAGGTTGCTTGGGATCCAGTTATCACGTGAACATTTGTTTAATGGCATTATGGTCCACTATAGTTGTGGTTTGCAAACTGGGGTATGCTATTATAAAGGATTTGCACATTTTCTATGATGATTTTTTTCATTCCAAATTTTTCTTTTCTTTTTATATTTATTGGTGCATCTCAATTATACAGAGTGGTGGATTTCTTTGGGTCATATTTACACATACATAAAAACACAATTTGATCAATTTCACTCTACAGTATACCCCATCTCTCCTTCTCCCTCCCCCACCCCTTTTTTCTATCCTAATGATCGTCCCAGAGGGGACACATATAGGACATTTGTTCATAGGGAGACCTGGAGGGTTGTGCCGTTTGTCACAGTGGCCCCAGATTCCTGTTGGGTGTGTTATAAACAGAGCAGCCATTCTTTGGGCCCCCTGTTCTGAGCACACCCCATTCCATGGTACTTTTTGAGTTTCTATTTCAATGATGATCTGAAAAATTAACTTAAACATATTCTTTGTTATCTGGATAACTAAATACTGGCAGGAGGCCTTTATTTTTGCATCTATTTTGAGCATGTTAGCACTAGGTGGTGTAGTACTTTGTCACAAGTTAAAGAAAAGAACAGAGAATAAAAGAAAATAATTTATTCACCCCAAGTGACATTAATCCTCTCTGTTGGAAGATTTCACAGTAGTGGAAAAGGAGAAAAGATGAGAGAACTGAATCATAAGGTGTGATAAACAGAAGTACCGTGGTCCTGTTTTGAGAGGTGATTTAGTTTGGCAAAGCATAGGCACTGATTTATATATATATATATATATGTATATATATATATATATGTGTGTATATATATATATATATATATATATATATTTAATTTAGTTTTGCTAACTGGCTTATTTGCATCTATTTTGTAATTTTATGGGCTTTTTGTGGCTATGTGAATAATACAGCTATGGCTAAATTTGAGGCAAAAAATGAGGAATTTGAGTCTATTTTTATGTTTTGTATATTTACCTAATGTCATAATGAAAATAGTTTAAGTTGGGGGTGTGAGACCTTGAAATATATTTTTACTTTTAGTGGTTTTTAGTAGGGTGTTTATTTTATTCAAGTTTGTGAAAAGCTGCATTACAAAGCTTTAGGCTTCAGCACCCAGGACACAGTATTTATTTCAGTGAAGTCCAGAGTTGATGGCTGAGTGTAAGCCAGGTGTTTCTGTTGCAGTTACTGCTAGTGGTGTTGATGCTGCTGTAAGATAAGGGAATGATTTTAGGACAGCATAGAAATTGGTTGGAGAAATGGCGGAATTTTAGGTAAACTTGGGACTTTCTTTGCAATTTAGCTTTTGACTCAATTTGTGAGTTCTCTTTCTTAGTGACCCCACAAATGGCTAAGTAAAACACAGTCTTTTTGTTTCTAGGTTTAAAAGAAGAAATGTTAATCGGCCATTTTGTGAATCTCTATGCTTGGTGTGGGACACTGGGGGACCTGAAGAGTTGTTTAAGGTCATTGTGATCGAAGATCAGAGGAAACAGTAGCTTATTTTGTAAGACTTTCCTCCCTCCTTAGGTCCCCCAGTCTCTCTGTCCTGGATGTTACATGGGAGATAAGAGTGGAAAGACAGGAGATGAGCTCCTGGGTGTGATTTACTTTAATACAAGGGGTTTTCGGGGCAGGTATTATTTCAGAGTCATGTTTTCTACCATGTCCAGAGCAATATTGTCTAAGGCTCAATCAACACATTATTTATTGGGCACCTATTTTATAATCGGGCATTATGTGAGGACTAGAAGACAGTGAACACTAGAGTTCTTGGATCTTAGGTAAAAGTAATTTTGTTCTATTGTGTATCTTCACTTTGGAACACTGTAGTTATATTTGAATGGGCAATTTGGGAAATTTTAGTACATTTTTCCAGTTTATCTGATTTCCAGGATAGAGCACAGAGTCAGAAATTGTAAATATTCAAATTAATTTGTTCTTTTTATCTTTTCTTTGTTTAGGGGTGTCATGAAAGTTGACATAAATCTTCAGAAAGTGGACATTGACCAATGTTCAAGTGACGGCTGGTTTTCAGGAACTCACAAATGCCACCTTAACAATTCGGAGGTGAGAACATGAAAACGAAATCCCTTGAAATCAGAGGTGCATTAAGTTGTAGATGTTGTATTTGTGTGGGTGAATGGATAAGAGGCGTCCTACTGAGGAAAACATACCTGGTCTCATGCTGCCAAATGAACTGAAAGAGGAGGAGAGAGCAAAAGTCGTACTGAATAACTGTTCATTTGGGGACTCTTTTAAGAGAGGCCAAAAGTAACAGTTCACCTGAAGTTTGACTTTAAAAGCTGACCATATTTTTAAAAATGGGCTGTAAATTTAAAATAATCATGAAGTGAGAAAATAGTCCCAGGAGCATCAACCAGATCATGCACGTTCGGTAATGCTTGTTGAGACAGTGATGGTTTCACCCAGACCCACTGCCATCTGCAGAACACCCAAAGAAGGGCTGGCAGTGTGATTTTGAAAACAAGGAGAAAATTATATGCAGGAACCTGAGAAGGAATTGGGTACATTTGTGTGTGTGTTCTCAGGGGGCAGAGAGATCATGTTCTGGAAACAAGACTGTCACATTTCTTTAGTTCCAGAGAAGAAATGTGAAGACATACACATGATTTCATTTCAATAATCTATCCATAAGGCACAAAAATCCTATGAAAACAGTATACAGTACAGTGTCTAATCTTAAATACTTGGAATATCTCAATATTGGTTCCACAAATTTTTGAAGAAATTCAGCTTGATTTATTTTAAGTAGAGAGGACATTTTCACAAATTGAACAATCTATATCTTTAATTTGAATTTTTGCCACTTGTGATAGCAGCTGTACAGAGCACATAAAGTGTGGTTTTAAGGTAAGGGGTTTTAAATCAGAAGGGAATTTAACCTTAAACACTTACTTATTTGTGTCATTACACAAACAAAAAGTACACAGACATGTGCACAGATGTATATACATGTATGTATAACCATTGCATGTTTATCATGCACATACCCTAGCATATACAACCCACATTCCCTAATACTCCCATAACCCCACATAACCTCCCACTGTTCCCCATACACTCCATATTTACTTTCAACCACCCCATGCTCTGCACCACCGTGTCCCTCAACTTTCCTACCCCTAAGCCCCCAGAAACCTCCATAATCTCCCACATTCCTCTAAAAAGCTATCACATGTCTCTACCATGTCCCTATGAGCCCCTTCAGTTTTCTCAGTACCCCACACACATACTCACACATCCTCACAGCTTCTGCATCTCCGGACACCTCCACAGCTGCCAGTCACCCTCCCCAACTGGGACCCGTGATGTATGTGAGTGTTTCTGTCTTCTTAACTCACAAAAGTTAAGGTCCTTTTTTTGGCCTCCTTTCCCTACTAGTTCTTATGGGTTTGATCATTTCTGAGCCTCTACTTCCCTTTGGATGACTCTGGCATTTCTAAAGAGATGAATTTCAATCACTGAGTTGGTGGACATCCTTAATCTGATTATTGTCTCCATGCCAATGGCATAAGGCCATTGGTCTTTCAGTCAGAGTGGACGCTGCTTGCATGTTCTGCGTGGGTGTCATATTGTGGACATTGATCTATGTGTGCTCATTTCTGTATAGCCTTGTTTCAGTGCTGCTCCTGGATAGTTCAATAAATGGTCTGTCTAGAAACAGGGAAATAAGTACTTTTCAGTTTTTTAATAGTTGCTATTTGTTTATAATGATCTTTATGTGCTTTTTGTGACTCTATAGCCCATGTATTTATTTGACTAGATGGTCATATTGCAAGAACCTCTTTTGTCTTCTGGAAGATTGATTTATTATCATTGAATCAGGAATATTAATTTTCTGGGTTTTGTGCCTTTTTAAAGCTTTCAAATACACTAAGTTATTTCAAAATAAAATATTACTTTCAATTCTGATTAACAGAAATCATGTTGAAATACGTAACTATTAGGATTATATATGGGAGCATTGTATTTATTTAATTCCTGTTGGAAAGACTAGAAAAGCATATCTTACAAAACAATTGACCATTCAATCAATTTCATTTGAAAATGTCATAGAAAGATGTTCAACAATCTAAGCCAGGCGTGGTGGCGCACGCTTGTAATCCCAGTCCTTGGGAGGCTGAGCCTGGAGGATTCGGATTTGTGGCCAGCATCAGCTACTTAGTGAGGTCCTCTGCAACTTAGTGAGACCCTGTTTCAAAATAAAGAATAAAAAATAGGGCTGGGGGTGTAGTTCGGAGGTAGAATGCCCCTGGGTTCAATCCTTGGTACCGCAAAAAAAAAAAAAAAAAAGAGAAAGATGTTCAACAATCAAAAAATAATATCAAGCTTTTCCATGCTGCCTAGGGAGGGGTCCATACGGAATTGTTCTTGATTCCTGGCATAACTTAAAGGGAAACTGTCACAGTGTCCAGAGCCCTTGATGGTTGCATGCCCTGTACTCCTGAGAGCTTCCACTGTGTTGTTCCTCCCTAACCACTCACCAGTAAATCCTATGTCCTCTCCACCTAAAAATAATATCAAAAACACTGGATGTTTGGAATGAATAGTTTCATTTAGAATCTGGATCCTATATCCTCTTTATCCTATATATCCTATATCCTCTATATCCTGTATCCTCCTTGCCCAGTTGGAAGTAGGGGATTTTTGTGCCTGGGAAAGGCCCATGAGGTTCTTGGTGGGGTGTTATACCTTATACAGGACTATCGTGGAACTCTTCACACTTTTTGGTTATTACTGTTGTTGGGCTTTTTTAAGGTTCTGTAGTTGGTGCTGGTCACTTTAGGTACCTATGATAGCTCCATACACATCCTCAGTCGCGCTACTAGGAATAGCCCTTCCATTCCTTCCTTGGGCTGATGTGAATTGGAGACTAGAAGTTTGGTTCTCTTGATGCTTTTACCATTTGGGGAGACAGAAGGAAGTCTTTTGCTTGGGACATTTTCCACTTGCTCTGGCTCTCCTTTCTCTTCTATTAGAGGAACTTGCAAATTTCAAAGTTTTAAGTGAGACAAAATTTTTACTTTTTGTTTTTTTTTCTGGAGTGTTAACTTTTCACAGTTCAGGGTATATTAAGCCAGAATAGCAGGTCTGATGTTGAAAATAAGTAAGTGTTATGGACCTGATGAAAGAAGCCTCAGGAGCATTTCAAAAGAATGGAATGGTTTGTGAAAAAATAATTTCTCAATGAGTTTAAGTCGGCACAAGATCTAGGAGGCTAGTATTGTTTTATTTTGGTACTGGGTATTTTTTGGTTTTGTTTGTTTGTTTTTGCAGTACTGGAGATGGAACCCGGGACATTCCACCTCCGAGCTCCACCCCCAGCTCTACTTTTTATTCTTTATTTTGAAACAGGGTCTCACTAAGTTGTGGAGGGCCTCACTAAGTGGCAGAGGCTGGCTGCGAACCTGCAATCCTCCTGTCTCAGCCTTCCAAGTACTGGGATTACAAGCATGCGTCACCACGCCCGGCTTGGTACTGGGTATTGATCCAGGGGCATTCCACCTCTGAGCTACACCCCAAGACCTATTTAACTTTTTATTTTGAAACAGAGCCTCGCTAAGTTGCTGAGGGTCTCACGAGATTGCAGAGATTGGCCTTGAACCTGTGATCCT
>PVJS01040348.1:0-18485 GCA_004027185.1 Glis glis
TGTGTGTGTTGGGGGAAAGCTATCATAATGTGAAAGGCCAAGTGAGCAAATGTGGGGAATATTGCAATTCTCATATATTGGGTGTTGTAAAGGCTGTGGGCTTTGGGTGAATCCAGAATAGAAAATATCCCTATAGCAGGCCTGTTCAGTGGGACAAGCAGCCCCGAATCTTGGGCCATGCATTCATCAAGCTTATAGTGTGATTGTTGGTGATGGGAGAAGATGCTATGTGGAGAATATGACCAGTCCCCCTGGGAGAATGAAGATGCCGGCTCTAAGGTTCTAGGGCCAGGATATGCCATCTGCAGCAGTTATAAGACAGTCCATCAGTCCCTGCACATGGGATGCTTCTCTGACCCAGAACCAAGTGACTTGAGAAGAAAGACACAATTCCATGACAAATGTGCATAGTAAAATAGAGAACTAACCAACATGAGGCACTGACCATGGGGCACTAAGTAGCTCTACACCCAGACTGCCCATTATGAGCCCATGAGTCAGGCCTGTCAGACAGAGGTTAGACAGTTCTGCATCATGACATCTGGCAGCGTGGAATCCACCGTGAGATGAAAATAAGACGCCCAGGATGAAAATCATGCAAGATCACATGGTGTGGACAAGCTGCATGGCCACCTAGCCCAGACTCCACGTTACATACCTCAATAGAGGGGTGAGAGAGAGAGAGAGAGAGAGTCTTCCCACTTCAGTTAGTGTCCTAGAGTCTCACCATGGTGCCTCTGAGGGTATATTTATTTTTGTTTATCTTGTTTGAGTTCATTAGGCTGTAGGATCTGAAGTTCTGTTTATGGTTTTCAACAATTCTGGAAGGTTTTCAGCTACTGACTCATTGAAAATTATCTCATTTCTTTTCTTCCTAGTGTCTTCTTTTGATGCGAACTAGAATCTGCTAGATCTTCATAATTTCTCCTCTCCTTCATATCTTTCTTTGTCTTCCTGTGCTGAATTCTGAAAGAAAATTTTTACACACACTATCTTCCATTTCACTAACTCTTTCTTCAGCTCTTACTAAATCTTTTGCTTGGCACAGATGTATTTTTAATAGATTTTAGTTAATGTAGTCATGATTGTTAAATGCTCTATTTAACTACTTTTAAGATCTGCTTGGTCATGTTTAGATTCTCTTGTTCCTTATTTTCTTATTTACTAAAAAGTTAAATTCTATATTTCATAATTCTGAAACTTTAAGTCTTTACATATCTGCTTATCTTATTTGTTCATTCTAATGCCTTGATTTTCTGTTGTGATGAAAAACTTTTAGTATAGTTTTCAAATTTTTATGATGTGTGTGTGTATGCATGTGTGTGTGTGTTGTTCATTGGGGTGGTTGAGAGAAAGAGAGAGAGTGTTTATGTTCTTTGGACTTTAGCTTCTTTGAGACTCTTTTATCCCATTTTTTCAGACTTTTTGAGGTATGATTGACAAATATAAAGTACATACACTAAAGGTGTTCAGTGTGATGATTTGATATATGTACGTGTTGTGAAATGATCACTGTAATCAGGTTAATTAACACACTCATCACCTATTAACACTTCTATGTGAGGTGTTAATTAACCCACCTCTCTCTCTCTCTTTCTTAATCCAGCATACTTACCTTCTACTGTCTTAGAACATTTCACTATATAATACATTATTAACTAAGCTTACCATGCTGCACAGTAGATCCTAGAACCCGGTTCACCTTACAACTAAAAGTTTGTGTTACTTGAGACTCTTTCCACAGCTTCACTGAGATTTTGAATTTAAATCATCCATTTGGGAGCAAGAGTGAAATATATTTTTGAATTAAAAGTCTGAGTCATTAGGGATACAGGCAGTGAAATATCTGACCAGAAACTCATATGAAGGGAGATTCATGATGATGGATTCTTAGGATTTCCCCTTGCCACTGGCCCTGCTGATGATAGGCAGGCACCTTAGCGTGGGTGCATTTTTCATTTAGGCTGCCACTTGGGGCTGAGTCCTCGGGGATCTCATGCTTAGGAAGCTCTCTTGTTAAAACCTGACCTTCCAAATTCATTTACTTAACAATAGAATTTGGAAGGAAGGGAAGAAGGAAAGAAATGACACTCATTTAGATCATAATATATCTGTATGTTTATGTTCTGAATTTTGAAATTCACATTATTAATGCAACTATTTTCATCCTTAAATATGACATGAGCATCATGGTCAATAACTATGTAATATTCTACCCGAGACCAGAGCCACATATTTAGCTGTGTGATTGTCCAGTATTTTATAATTGTTTTACTCTTCTAATATTATAACTGCTACAGTGATTATACATATATATTATATAAAAATATACCTATATTTTATATATAATATATTTCCAAAAATATATAATGTGTATATTATATTTTGTAAGAAATGTGAACATATATATGTGTATATATATTTCTAGAAAACACACATTTCTACTTATTAAGAATAAATTATGGAAAGTAAAAGTTTTGCTATTTTTTATCATGACTACTTACATGCCTTATTACTGGCATAAATAAAATACACTAATTCAGTGGAATAATATTAAAAATTAAGCATCTGTGAGTTTATGAAGTGTTCAACAAATGGATAAAGATCATGGTGCATACCCTCACCACATTTTCATGCATATGCTAATGTACATGCATATATGAATGTAATGCATTTTGGTTAGTCTCATAGTGGTATTGGTGTGGAGGGAGTGTGTGAGTTGAATGTGCAAACCTGAGTGTGGGAGTGTATGTGTGCAAGTAAAAGCAGGCTTGTGTGAGCATCTGCTTGTATATTCCCATGTGTGTTGAGGGCCAGAAAATAGTGTCCATGCTAAGGATATTCAAAATCAGGAGCTGGGGGTTCAGCTGGGAAAGAATACATATATTCAATTGCAAAAAATGTGTATTATTTTCTCTTACAGGTATGAGCAAGTTAGAAATTACTTGGGAAGCTTAAAACAACAAAATCAAAAACACAACTTCTCTCTTCTCTGTTTCCAAATATTCAGATTGTATAGGAGTGGCCTCAGGCTTAGAAAATGTATTTTAAAGAACTCTTGAGGTCATTCAGAGACTCGGCTAGGTGTGTGATATGCAGAATTATTCCAGATGTATTTTTATTTTGATCAAGATAAATTCGGAGCAGGGCAGTGTCTTGTCTAAACTTGTAATAAAGCTACAGAGTGATAGATATGGGGGATTAGAACTCAGATTCTACCTTCTGGAGCAGTACTGGAAATCAGACATATGCAAACTGTCGAATTTACTTTTCCTCTGTATGGTCAGTCTAATCACTGCTCATTACATCAAAAATATGTGTTTTGAACAGTGTCTTTCTTCATTGACAAAGAATTGCAAAAAGAAGCCTGACAGATTTCTCAAGTCCTATGCAACAATAAAAAATATATTTGAAAGGGGATTTAATTCCCTGGCCTCCTAAACACATGCCCTGCATCCTCCACCCAAGAGAAAAAAATAATTTCCATTTAAAAGGTGTTTTGACATTGATTAGTTGAGACTGAAGTCCCACATAACTCGACTGCTTGGAAATAAAGTCATAGCTGATGGCTCTTCCTGGATTCAGCCAAAGAAATGTTAAATAGCACCGAAAGAAACATCTGTCTTTTCATATGTATGAACAGTTTTTATTATAAATCCTATAGGATTCTTGAGCTTCATTATGAAAGAAAATCTGTATGATCATTTTAAAGACCATCTGTTCTGGGTTTAGGATCATCACCTAGCTGGGCTTTCTGGTGCACTGTGTCCAAAAGGAAATAAACACACTGTGAAAATTCACACTCTGTCTTACTCTGCCTGCCCAGCCCCAATTAATAATGTAGATGCCTTTCTTTTCCCTCCATTGAAATGTAGTTCAGGAAGAGCCAACGTTTTTCCACATCATTTGAATGATTTTGGTCTCTTTGAAGTAACGATACCTTGGAGCTAGGAACAATTTTTGGAGATCTAAAGCTCTGGCTATCAACAGTGGGAAATTTATTTTTATCAGCTTTTTTTTTCTCCCCATTTGATATATTATTGGGCTCTTAAAAATATCAGTTGAATACCATGCAAAGGAATATTTGTCGAGCTGTCAGCACCTTGTGATTAATACAAATGTGGCTCAGAAAAAAAAAAGCACAAAAACACAGTTGGTATTATTTGAGTTTTGAAACTACAGGGACATCAAAGTCTTTCTTGATGTTGCTACAAATTGTTACCAAAGCAATTACATTTTACACTCTGTCTTCTAAGAGTAACATCACATGCAAAACTTTGCAGCTTTTATAAGATACAAAGATGCCACTGGAGAAACTTATTATTGGAAACTTGGGAAGTAATATCAGAACAGAGGGGAAGTGACTTCTTGGTCTATGTAAAAAAAAAGTGTCAGATAAAGTAAACTAGGTAAATCTATTTTTCCCTTACATCCTAATTAAGACACGGTTTTCAATTGATTTGTCAATGCTACAAACTCCATTATCCTGCCAAATGGCCTGTAAGCATTAAAACATCATTTTCCAGGTGAGAAGAGAAGCACAGAATTTTCCAGTGACTCAGAGTCATATTCACCACTCATTTCCTATACTGCCCTTCCTTCTTTCTTTCCTTCCTTCCTTCCTTCCTTCCTTCCTTCCTTCCTTCCTTCCTTCCTTCCTTCCTTTTTTCCTTCCTTCCTTCCAGAATTGAACTCAGCAGCATTCTACCTCTGAGCTACATCTCCAGCCCTTTTTGTTTGAAAACAAGATCTTGCTAAGTTGCTGAGGGTCTCGCTAAGTTGCTGAGGCTGGCCTCAAACCTGTGAACCTCCTGTCTTAGCCACCCCAGGACTGAGATTACTGGCATGCACTCCTGTGCCCAGATACTCCCTTTCTTTTTTCCTTCAGTAAGCCAAACCATCAAATCTTCTAAGATATAAGCTCAAATCTCAAGGGATAGCATAGGATACATCCTTACTGGAATCATGACTTGAAATATAGACAAGAATTTACAAGTAAAAATACAATTCTCTATGACTTATGGACTGTGTGAACTCAGGTATGTTGGTTATCTATTCTAAGTCTCAGTTTCCAGGCTAAGACACAGAGCCTACAATATAGTTATGTAGCCCAATTGAACCCAAAGGTACTGCAAAAATGCTGGTTACCTACATCATAGTATACTTAATTTAAGAACAAAAATTTATGTTATGCATTATTTTGCTGATACATGATTATTTTTTCCTGAAACAAAAAAATTAAGTTCATTTTAAGTTCCTCTGGACAAGGGATCATTATATACACATACACACACATACATACATATATTATATATAATAAAATCATATATACATATATAATAAATTATATATATACATATATAATACTATTATATATACATATATAATAAAATTATGTATATACATATATATAGCATTTTATAACAGCCCACTTTTGATCTAGAAATATAATAGTGATCAATTAGGATTGAGTAATTGTCGAGTTCACTTAATTGATCGAATAGCTGGAATAGTAACACTTGCTCTTTTTTTAACATGCTTTTATTGGTGCATTGTAGTCTCACATCACAATGAATATCTATTTGATGTTAACATACATGCACACAGCTCTTAGTGACCCCCCTGTCTCCCCCTACTCATGTGAAGTACCGAGAATGATGTTGGTATATTCACACATGTACACATTGTTTATGATAGTAATTCCACTGATTCACTTCTTTCTTGCCCTTCCCCTTCCCTTGTACCACTTCCCTTACCTCACTGAGGGTTCTCCATTACCAGCCGGAGTCCCTTGTGTGTCCCCACTACTCCATAGTTTACACATATTAATGAAAACATATGTTCCTTCTTTTCTTGTGATTGGCTGATCTCGCTTAACATAATATTCTCCAGATCCTTCCATTTTCTTGCAAATGATGTTATTTTGTTCTTTATTGCTGAGTAGAATTCCATTGTGTGTATTTCCCATAATTTTGTAATCCACTCATCTGTTGATGGACACCTAGGTTGGTTCCATAATTTGGCCACTGTGAATTGTGCTGCTATGAACATGGGTATGCATATATTACTGTAGTTTTCTAGTTTCAATCCCTTTGATACCTAGTAGTGATACCTAGTAGTGGTATAGCCAGATCATATGGTAGATCCATTCCCAGTTTTCTGAGGAATCTCCACACTGGTCTCCATAATCATTGAACTAATTTGCCATCCACCAACAGTGTAGAAAAGTCCCAATTTCCCCACATCCTCGGCAACATTTGTTGTTGTTTGACTTCTTAATGATTGCCATTCTAATTGGGGTTAGATGAAATCTTAGAGTAGTTTTGATTTGCATCTCCCTGATTGCTAATGATGTTGAACATTTTTTCATGTATCATGTATCTATTGGCCATTTGTATCTCTTCTTTCATGAAGTGTCTATTCATTACAGTTGCCCATTTCTTGATCAGATTATTTGTTTTCTTATGTAAAGTCTTTTAAGTTCTTTGTATATCCTAGATATTAGACCTCTGTCAGAGGGATAGCTTGCAAAGATCTTCTCCCATTCCATAGGCTTTCTCTTTAGGCTCTTGATGGTTTCCTTTGATGAGCAGAAGCTTTGTAGTTTAATGCTATCCCACTTATTAATTCTTGTTTTAATTTCCTGCGCTTTTGAGGTCTTGTTGAGGAAGTTTCTACCTCTGCCTATATGTTGGAGTTTTGGACCTATGGCTTCTTCTAATAATTTCACAGACTCTGGTCTTACTTCCAGGTCTTTGATCCATCTTGAGTTGACTCTTGTGCAGGGTGAGAGGTAATGATTTGGTTCCATTTTTCTACAGGTAGATAACCAGTTTTCCCAGCACCATTTGTTGAAAAGACTGTCCTTTCTCCAACATATGTGTTTAGCATCTTTGTCAAAAATCAACTGACTATAGGTTTGTGAACTTGCTTCTGATTCTTCTATTCTGTTCCACTGGTCTATGTATCTGTTTTTGTGCCAATACCATGCTGATTTTATTACTATAGCTCTGTAGTACAACTACAGGAATTGTTATGCCTCCTGCATGGTTCTTATTGCTGAGAATTGCTTTGGCTATTCTGTGTCTTTTGTTTCTCCAGATAAAATTAATGACTGATTTTTCTAGATCTGTGAAAAATGATGTTGGTATTTTGATAGGGATTGCATTGACTCTGTAGATCATTTTTGGTAGAATGGCCATTTTGATATTTATTCTGCCTATTCAAGAGCAGGGGAGATCTTTCCATCTTCTAAGATCTTCTTCGATTTCTTTCTTCAGTGTTCTATAGTTTTCATTATAGAGGTCTTTGACCTCTTTGGTTACGTTGACTCCTAGGTATTTGGTTGGATTTGAAGTTATTGTGAATGAAATTGTTTTCTGGATTTCTTTCTCAGTGGACTCATGGTTAGCATATATGAAAGCTACTGGCTTTGGTATTAATGTGATGTTAGCCTTGTAAAAGGAATTTGGAAGAATTCCATCTCTTTCTATTTCATGGAATAACTTGTGAATATTGGTTTTAGTTCTTCTGTAAAGGTTTTGTAGAATTTGGCAGGAAAACTTTTTATTTCTGTTTCTATCTCTGTGCTTGCTATTGGTTTTCTACATCCTCTTGGTTCAATTTAGGTAGGTTGTATGTGTCTGGAAATCTTTCGATTTCTTTCATGTTTTTCATTTTATTGGAATATAAGTTTTCAAAGTAGTTTCTTATGATCCTCTGGATTTCTCCACTATCTGTGGTGATGTCCCCTTTTTCATTTCTGATTTTGGTAATTTGGATTGATTCTCTCCTTCTTTTGGTTAGGTTATCTAGTGGTTTGTCAGTCTTCTTAATCTTCTCAAAGAACCAGCTTCTTGTTTTGTTGATTTCTTTGTATTTTTTTATTCTCTATTTTATTAATTTCTGCTCTGATTTGAGTTATCTCCTGCCTCCTACTGGCTTTGGGCTTCGACTGTTCCCATTTTTCAAGATCCTTGAGGTGTGTCATTAGGTTATTTATTTGGATGTCTTCTGTTTTTCTTATGTGGGCACTCAGTGCTATAAATTTTCCTCTTAACACATCCTTCAAAGTGTCCCATAGATTTTGATACGTCATGTCTCTGTTTTTGTTTAATTCCAGGAATTTTTTATTTCTCCCCTTATTATTTTTCTGACCCATTCTTCGTTCAGAAGTGTATCATTCAGTCTCCATGTACTTATGTGATTACTTTTGGTCTTCTTGTTGCTAATTTCCAGTTTCATTCCATTGTGATCTGAGAAGATGCAGGGAATTATATCACATCTTACATCTTTTGAATTTGCTGGTGCTTGCTTTGTGACCCAGTATGTGGTCTATTTTGGAGAATGTTCCGTGAGCAGCTGAGAAAAATGTGTATTCATGTGTTACTGGTTGAAATAGTCTGTATGTGTCTATTAGATCCATTTGGTCTATGGTTTTCTTTAGGTCTGAACAATCTTTATTCATCCTTTGTCTGGAGGATCGATCAAGTGGCATGAGTGGTGTGTTGAAGTCTCCCAATATTGTTTTTGGGTCTATTTGGGACCTGATGTCCCAAAGACTTTGTTTTATGAATGTGGGTGCGCCCACATTTGTGGCGTAAATATTTACTGTTATTATATCTTCTTGTTGGATTGTTCCTTTTATTAGTAAGAAGTGACCCGCTTTATCTCTTCTGATGTGTTTTAGCTTAAAGTCTGTTTTGTCAGATATAAGCGTTGCTACCCTGTTTGTTTTCGATCTCCCTTTACATGGTATATCTTTTTCCATCCTTTTATCTTTAGTGTATGAATATCTTTGGCTAGAAGTTGAGCTTCTTGTAAGCAGCATATAGTTGGGTATGCTTTTTAATCCACATTGCCAGTCTATGCCTTTTAATTAGGGAGTTGAGTCCTTTGACATTCAATGTTATCATTGAGATATGATTTTTGTTTCCTATCATTTTGAGTTCTATTTTCTGTTTGCTGTAGTGAGAAATCTCCTTGTTTAGTTGCCTACCTGGTGGAATTCATCTCCCCCATGGTTCTGAAACTTGCTTGTTTTTCCTTCTTTGTGATTTATTTCTTTTAGGATTTTCTCAACTATTGGCTTGGTCCTCATGAATTCTTTATTTTTAATTTTTCTTTTCTTTTTCGGTACCGGGGATTGAACGCAGGGGCATTCTACCTCCGCGCTACACCCCCGGCCCTATTTTTTTATGCTTTATTTTGAAACCGGGTCTCACGAAGTTGCGGAGGGCCTCACTAGGTAGAGAGAGAGAGAGATAGAGAGAGAGAGAGGGAGAGAGAGAGTGCACTTGCATGCGCGCTCGCTGAGGCTGGCCGCAAACCCGGATCCTCCGGTCTCCGCCTCCCAAAGTACTGGGATTACAAGCGTGCACCACCACACCCAGCCCTCATGAATTCTTTAAATGTTTGTTTATCATGGAACATTTTTATTTCTCCATCAATTTTACATGATAGCTTTGCTTGATATATCTGTCTTGGTTGGAAGTTGTTTTCTTCCAGGGTCGGGAGTACTTCATACTAATCCCTCCTGGCATTCCTGACATGGGTTGAGAAGTCTGGAGTGATTTTTATTGTTTTGCTCCTGTTTGTCACCCGTTCTTTTGCTCTTGCTGCTTTGAGGGGGTCTTTCTTTGGCCTCTGCATTAGACATTTTAATTATTACATGGTGTAGGGAAGTCCTTCTTTGGTCCTGTCTTAACAGTGTTCTATATGTCTTCTATAAGTGAATGTCCAAATCCTTTTCTATGTTCAGAATATTCTCTGAAATTATTTCTTTGAAGACATTTCTTATACCCTCGGTCTGTGCTTCTAAACTTTCAATGCCTTTTATTCTTACATTAGGATGTCTTGTATTGTTCTGTATTTCTTGGATGGTCAGGGCGTGTTGTTGTAATATCTTCTGTATATCATTGACTCTGTTTTCAGTTTTGAATGAACTGTCTTCCAGGAGTGATACCCTGTTTTCCATATGATCAAGTCTACTAGAATAGGTTTCAATTGCGGTTTTTAATTCGTTTATTGACTACTTCACTTCGTTCACTGTTTCTTTCTGATTCTTTCTTAGATCTTCAACTTCCTCTTTCGTCTCCTCTATGCTTTCTTTGCGGCCTCTCATCATTCTGAAGATCAAAATTTGCAATTCTCCATCTTGAATTTCCTGTAGGTCAGTATCTGTAATCTCATTTGTTGATGCATTACGAGTGTTTCTTGTTTCCTCACTGTTCCTCATTCTCGTATTTTCGGTCTTTTCAATTTTGTGCTTCTGTTGCCTCCGCATCATCTTCCTTGCTATGTATAAGACCTCTTTTTTTTTTCTTGCGGTACCGGGGATTGAACCCAGGGGTGTTCTACCTCCATGCTAAACCCCCGGACTATTTTTTATACTTTATTTTAAAACCGGGTCTCACGAAGTTGTGGAGGTCCTCACTAAGTAGAGAGAAAGACAGAGGGAGACAGAGAGAGACAGAGAGAGACAAAGAGCTGAGGCTGCCCACGAACCCGGATCCTCCGGTCTCCTCCTCCCAAAGTACTGGGATTACAAGCATGCACCACCATGCCCGGCTGTATAAGACCTCTTGATGGTCCCTGTAGACCCAATTGAGTCAGTATGCTGCAGGCTGTGGTCCTCTTCCATCTGGTTGACTGGGGTGGCGTGTGTTTGTGAGGGGGCATGCAGATTCTGGAGCTCAGGTATTGGCACATGAGGTGCACTTTAAGGCGCGGTGTTGGATGTAGGCTCCTAGGCACAGGTGATAGTGCTGGGCAGAGGCCCAGTCTCTGAGGCACGGATGCTGAGGGTTGCCCTGGTCCCACAGGATGCACACGTGCTCCAGGTCTCGGGAGGTGTCACCAGAGGTTGCCCAGGCTCTGATGCATGATGCTGAGTATCTCGCACGGGCCTTTGGGGGGTGGCAGGATCCAGGTATCAGGTGGCAGCACTTGAGGGTGCACGGGCACTAAGGCATGGTGCAGAGGAACACACATGGGCCCCAGGGAGGTGCGCGGGCTCCTGGATCTCAGGTAACGGCACCGGAGCATGCCCTGACTCTGAGGCGGCGTGGAGGGTTGTGCGGGTCTTAGGTGCCAGCGCCAGAGGGTATCCAGGCTCTGAAGCCTGGCACAGAGGTTCCCGTTCAGGTGAGAGAAGTGAAGGCTCTGGGTCTCGGGTAGCAATGCCGAAGGGCATGGGGGTCCAAGGTGGGGTGCTGAGGGCCATCTGGGTCTCGGGTGGCGGCATTGTATTCTGGGGTGGGGTGCAGAGGGCCGCCTGGGTCCCACTGGACGGCACAGCTGGCTGAGAAGGGGTGTGGGGGACCTCCCGGTTCTTGGCTGGCATGGGAGTCCAATGCACAGGTGTTGGGGATCACAGGCTCATAGCGTGGTGTGGGGGAGGTGTGTCGCTCTGGCAGGAGTCCACGCTATGGCAGCCATTGAAGGGTATTCATGATCTGCTGCTGGGATGGCCCCACCACTCACAGAATTCTGCTCCGGTTTCTCCTCCCAATTTTTTGGTGGCGCCGGGGGCTATTAGCCCCAGCTGTAGGGTCCGGGGGAAAATGGCTCCTTACTGATCCTGCCGACACAGGATTGCAGTTTTCTGTGGGATTCTGTAGCTGGTAGACTCTGTGTCTGTGTAGTCGTATTTGGGTCACTGGATTTTAGGTTTTGGTTCTTCTATGGCTGTGCAATGTTGTTCAGTTCTGAGCCCCCGAGGAGATTTTGAGACGATTTTGAGACAGGCTCATTCAAGGGCTCTGTGACAGTCAGTCTATGTTGTCAACTTGACCTGATCATGACACACCCAAGATTATGTGATTTTGGGTGTGTAACAGCAGATTAAAGAGAAAGCCCTGCCCTGAATGTAGGCAGCAGGATTCTGATAGGTGCGGACTTAGATAAAGAGGGAGAAGCCGCGTAGAGTATGTGGGACTCTTTCCGAGGAAAAACGCATCTGCTCTCGCCTGAGATCGTCGGCCACCAGTTTCGCTTTTCTCCGAAAAGCTTCTTGATCTTCTCGGCCTCCAGCTCTTGGAACTGAAACTCCACCATCGTTTCTCTGAAGAGCTTCCTGATCTTCACATCTTGGACTGGGACTGAATTAGTGGTTGCTCCGATCCTAAGACTCTAGCTCTTAGACCGCTCGACCAGCTACTGGTTCCTCTGACTCTCCACGTGCAATCAGAACCTGGGACTACATTGCTTCAAACTGTAAGCCCATCTGATAAATCCCTTTTTTCAAATATACTCATTCTGTGTATTCTGTTAATCTAGAGAACCCTGTCCAATACAGGCTCCTATTCCATCACCATTTTGGATCTTCCTCCCACTTGCTCTTTTTTTATTTGGCTTTCTTGTTGCATATTAATTTGGGTTTCAACAGTGAGCCTATACACATACTACTTGCCAAAAAATTAAAAATTAGAGTGTCAGCCAAAAGTAAAAGAGTTTCAAGCTGGGCATGGTGGTACACTCCTGTAATCCTAGTACTTGGGAGCCTGAGACAGGAGGATCATAGATTTGAGGCCAGCCTTAGCAACTTTGTAACACCCTCAACAACTTAATAAGACATTGTTTCAAAATAAATAAAAAGCAGGGAAGGGGGTGTAACTCAGAGGTAAAACTCCCCTGGGTTCAATTCCCAGTACCACCAGTAAATAAATAAATAGATAATTAGATAGATAGATAGATAGATAAAAAGAGAGATTTTCAATCAAGCTAGGCCAAACATAGGCATACCCTGTTTCTTAACTTCTTTAAGCATTCATAAGGGCTAAATTGACCACGTCTCCAGTCATGATGTAGAGAACACAGGCATCACTGTGCAGAGAGGAACTTGGGCAGGTTAGACTAGTATTACGGATGACTGGAATGAATACCAAACTCTATCAATTCTTAGCTCTATAAGTCTGTCTAGTCACTTTTCCTTCATCTGAGTATGAATTATGTTTTTGCCAAATGGAATTAATAATTCATGTCTGCTTATCCCAAAGATGTGTGGAGAAGTCAATATTTGTCAAAAGATGAAATAATAAATGATAAATAAATGAGGATCTAATTCTTTGAGTTGCATGGGTCTTCATGAAGGAGTGAAACCCTGCTCCATAAAGGAATCTATTTTTCTTTAGCAAATATTGGAAATCAGGGAAGTTTGGGTTCTAGCCTGTTCTAGGTCCGAGCTCAGACTTAGAATTCTTATTTTTTCTGGTTAGAACAAGGATCATGGGTATTAAATGGACTTTCTTCTCCTAGATTATAGATATGTATTAGGAAGTACAGATTCATCAGGAAGAATTCCAGGTGTATCATCAGAAATTTAACATCTGGATGGGAATTCCACATCTGCATGTCTAGTCATACCTGGGGCTGGCCTTTGCTTTATCTGACTTTCATCTCCTCCAGGCCCATATAGATTAAATGGGTTCAAAAGGAAATAAATAGATGCAGAAATACCCTCATTTTCATGAGGAAATTTCAGGAAGAAGCTCATAATAGCAAACTTGAAACAGTTTAGAAGAAAATGGTTCTTTAGTCTACACTTTGTCTCTGCTATTTTGGTTACCTGGTTTCATTAGGAATCCTGTTCCTAACTCCCATGAATAGATATGGGTCCGGGTACCATTACATCCAATGAGACTGAGTCCCTTCAAACTGGGTTGCTTCATGGCTGAGTGATGGTTCCCACCAAACCACATCCTGTAGAAGCATATATGACTGAGAACATTAGTTTGACTCTTCAATAGAGTCTCTTGGGAAGACAGGGATGTCTTATAGGAACATGTGAATGGACCAAGATACGAAGATCAGAGACAAAACAATCAGGCAGTCCTGGGACAATGGACATTTATTTCACAAACAATCAGAACAATGGCTATCTCTGGGGAAAGAGAGAAGAAGGGAACTGAGGATAGGTTCAGAGTCCTATGAAAAACTCACCCACTCTGTTTCTTAACCTGAGTTTTGATGATGCTGGTGTTCACTTTATGATTATTGATAAGCTATTCATGCACGGATTAGAAATTTTCAAATGAACATTTCACAATAGATTTATCTATCAGTGACTCAAAAGAGAATTAGAAACAGATTGGGCATGCCTGTAGTCCCAGTACTTGGGAAGCTGAGACAGGAGGATTCGAGGTTCAAGATAAGCCTCAGCAACTTAGCAAGGTAGCTAAGCAACTTAGTGAGACTCTGTTTCAAAATACAATAGGACTGGGGGTGTAGCTTAGAAGTAGAATGCCTCTGGGTTCAACCTCTAGTACAAAACAAAAAAATTAGGGGCAAAATATTTTGAATCTCAGATCTAAAGTAGGATTAAGTTGCCTAGCTAAAACTATAATCTGACAATAAAATAAAACCTATCAAGCCATATTCTGGTTGTGTGGAAGAATAACCCAGACCACTTCTAGGTTGATGTAACTGGTCATTATATTCATATTAGCAGAAACAGACAAATAAAACATGAGAGTGAATTTGGTAACTATTTATAAACTGGAACTAAATAACACTTCCTAATAAAATCTGTTTCATAAATATCTGCTAATGTGAGAACATAGAAATTTATTAAAGCAGCCCTATTTTACTACAGTGGCATTCTCTGACATTTCAGGCTCACTCACAGCCGGACTGAGACACTGCATCTGAGTCTCATGCTGGTGAAGCAAATACCCAATGAGACACTGACAACGCAGATGGACAATGACCAGACCATAAACTTATCCATAAACTCCAACCCATAACTCCTGCAATCATCAGCCCTGAAGCCAAACCATAAACTGAGTAGCAACTGGCTTCCCCCAAAAGGTAAGAGCATGGGGAGTGAAGACCACATTCCCTAATTTCTGTCCATACTCTCTACTTAGGACCAACCAGAGGAGGGTAAATATACTCCCCAAACCAATCACCCAGGACATTCTGCTTCTCGCTGACAACTGGCTTCCCAAACTCCATTCAGCGCCTATCTGAAATCCCTCTATCTTTTCACTGGCCTGCTTGGGAGCCTGTGTGAAATGTGACGAACAGTGGCTGGCTTCCTCATGGAGCAAGTTCAGGGGACATCAACTGTACTCCTTCTCACCTGGGATGTCTTCATTTATTTTCTCACCAGTTATTGCCCCACCCAGTCTTCATTAACAACAACAATAACGAGTACAACAACAAGTATAAATGCACTTCTAAGCACTTCACCCTGTCCCCACTTCATTACTAGTTGCAAAAGAGTAACATTGATAAGAAAACAGTATTTAATTTTGTTATATCCTTATATCTGCCTACTGAGCAAGCATTATCCAATGCCACTACAAATACAGTGTGGCAAGAGAAAAGAAAACAGAACTAAATAAAAAATATTAAACTTGAGTGCATAAATATGTGCACACACATTATAAATGGAACAATTCAAAAGGTAAACATGGAAAAATAAGCCATGGTAGGTTTTCTTGGTGGTTGAATTGTGAATGGTGTTTTGCATTTTCTATTCTTGTTATAATATTTTTATGAAATTGTTTTGGGGAAAAAAAAGGACTGACTCTTGCTCACCAGGATTGAGCTGTCCTTCTAGGTCCATCCTGTGGCAGAAGCATTTGTGCCTATTCTTCTTATATAATTGTGATTTTTAAAAAATAATCCTCCAGACATATTTTACACACTGTATTGTACAGATGCAGAATCTTGAATTTGTCTGCCTAAAACATGCACTGGCCTAGGTGCCCTGATCTTGCAAATTGAAAGCCCAGGTGTCTGTCATCAAGTGTCTAAGAATACCCTCTGATCTGCCACTTCTGATGGAAGAGATGGTCCAGGAAGGAGCAATGGAATAAAACTGAGCTGGGGGGACATGTGCATTGAGATGAGATGGGAGGATGGTGACCAGAAAGTGCCTGTAAAGTACTATTTATTCAGTACATAGGTCAAACCCTAAGATGATGAAAGATCTGGAAGTCAGGAGACCTGAAGTGCATGTCCAGTGGGGCTGATCTGAAGGGCTCCTCTCCTTCTCCTTTTGGTTTTCCACTGCCCCCCACCTATGGTAAGGATTTGAGATGCAATGGTTTCAGGAGGCCACTTCAGTGCTATCCTCCTATTCTAGGATAGCTTCAGATATTGCACTAGATGGCATAAAATTTCTATCTGGCCATGGTGTGTGTCATTAATCCTCAATTGTACTGATATATTGGTAGGAGAAGAGAATCTTCAAATCAGAAAAAAAAAAGAATCCTAGAAATTTAGGAGCTGGGGAAGGAAAAAAGAGCTAATTTGTCTGTTACAGTTCATTTCACATGTAGAGGGAGTTAATATGGGAAAAGTATATCTCAGAAGGTAATTACATATTGTCTGCAATCGATACCACACGCTGGGGAGAGAAAAGCTACTTGTATTACATTTAGAATTAGGGGCTTCACATTGGAGCTTGCATTATCCTCAGTCACAGCAGCTGGAGCAACACTGACAAAACTCTGGCTTGCTCCAAAAGTTTCCAACTCAAGCTCGCTCCTCCCTCCAGATCCCCCTGTACCCCCAAAATAGAAAGCATCTATTCTCAACAGCAATTTAGACCATAGTCAGATTTGGTGATCAGTCATGAAGCGTGATGGGAATCATTTGTCACCATTGATATTCAATTAACTGAAGGTAGCAAGCAATTAATTTGACATGTATAAATTAGTGAGCGTGTGGATGGTACTTTTACCCCCACCTGCTTGCATTACCCAGTGCTTCTTGAATCAGCAAGGAGGTGATGGAATTAGATTCAGTGCATTAATAACTGAGCTTAGTAGGGAGTAATCCTGGGGTCTTGTGACCTGCATGAGTGTCAGCATGGGTCACCATGAAAACCTCCTGCTGACCCTTAGTCTATTGACAGGGCTTGTTTCTCACCCAGACTTCTCCTTTTCTTGTGGTACTAATAGCAGTAGTGGTATCTTATTGCTCTTTTCTGAATGCTCAAGCAGAAGGGTCATAGTTTTCTTTAATTTCTTCATTGCATAGGCATGGATTCTTGACTTTAGATGATGTTAAAACAGCTCAAATATGCTTTTGAAAAGAATGACTCAGCTGCAGCTGAGGATTCTCATAATATCATCAAGCATTTGCTCTTCTCCTCCCTGCTCTTGGCCCTGATTTTCACTGGGCTGACTATATTCTGAGACTGTTACTCTCCATTTGGAAAATATGACCACTGGTAATTCTAAGGTTAATTCATATATTTTGCATAGAAAAAAGCAGATCCATATTCTGGAAGGTCCAGAAATTCTGTGGCGGTCTCCACTGGCTGTGTCTGGGGCACATCCTACCACCCAACCCCAACAGGATGGGTCAACCTGGATTCCTTAACTTTCCACATCTGCTCATGTGAACTGAGGACTTAGCCGTATGTGAAAGGTGATAATGGGGATAATGACATCAGGAACAACCATATTACTTCTACTTGACAGTCAACGAACTGACAAGCCATGTGGATTTTACATCTAAAATCTTCTTGCAACATTTCCCCCTTCAAATTCCACTGCCACGGCCTCAGTTCAGACCCTCATTGCGTCTCACCTGGTCAGTTTGCATAGCTTGTTACCTGGTCTCCTAGCTCTTTTCATGTTCTCCTCTACAATTCCAGCAGTTCAGTTGTCAGTGCAAGAAGCTGAACTATCCCGAAACAGCTTTCTGAAATGAGGCTCAGGCTACGTTGAAAGGCCACATGTAGGTATTCCAACTGATGTTCAGCTTCGGCATCAACAGCCTGTGGTCTGCCATGGCAGATGCCTCCAGATGAGTCCAGGCTCCAGCCCCCAGGTTATGCCAGACTGTAACCCTGTCAGCTGAAGTCCAGACCCTGGGGAGCAGAGACAAACCTCCTCACTTGAGACACCAATGCCTTTCCCAAAGGATCTGCAAACATAATAGAATAATTGTTTTGCTCTAAGATTTGGGGGTGGTAGCTTGTTATACAACAATAATATGCGGGTCTCTTGTTTTTGGTATTTTATTCCTCACCTCCATATTTAGAAACTTTTATCTTTTTTTCTATGCATTTCCTATGCACAAAACACTTCTATGTATTTCAATAACTTTTGGATGTCTCAGTGTCATGCATTCTGCTGTGAATTCCATGAGGGAAGAGGTCATGTGTCATTCATGTCTACTGTCCTAATGACCAGCACATAATGAACAAGTGCTCATTTGTTGAATGAATAAATGACTGACTGACTGAATGTGATAGTTGGTCTGGTTTGTCAATTTGACTTACCCCAGATCATGTGACTTTGGTTGTGTAACAGTGGATTGAACCGGAAGTCCTGCCCTAAATGTGGGTAGCAGGGTTCTGATAGGTGCAGGACTTGGATAAAAGAAGGAGAAAGCCGCATAGAGGGAGCAGCGACTCTTCCTGAAGAGAACGCATCTGCTTTCTTCTGAGATTGTCAGTCTGCAATTTGGCCGTTTCCTTGAGGAGCTTCTTGATCTTCTGCTCTCGTCTGGGATCCTCAGCC